>JAOWAR010154470.1:0-10985 GCA_028571005.1 Clathrina lutea
TTGAATGGTGCATCTCACAAATGTACATATGAATGGTGCATCGTACACAAATATACATTTGAATGGTGCATCTCACAGATATACATCTGAATGGTGCATCGTACACAAATATACATTTGAATGGTGCATCTCACAAATGTACATATGAATGGTGCATCGTACACAAATATACATTTGAATGGTGCATCTCACAAATATACATCTGAATGGTGCATCGTACACAAATATACATTTGAATGGTGCATCTCACAGATATACATTTGAATGGTGCATCTCACAAATATACATATGAATGGTGCATCTCACAAATGTACATCTGAATGGTGCATCTCACATGAATGATGAATGTAAACATGGGGTTCAGAAAAATGTTGAAAGAAACACTCGTCCACACCAAACAAACTTTACAATTACAAAAAAAAACTCTATGAGTGACAGTGTCAGCAAAATATATGAACCATGAACAAGTCTTACTTCATGCTAAGAACATAGAAAGGATTTGAGGGATTCTGACTGGGTTGACATAATCCAAACAAGAAAATCCCAGCTCACCAGTCGAATATTTTGGAATGAGACGTGTTGCCAGAAAGTGCCTCTGGCATCTTCAGTCATAAAAGGACTCAGAGTGCAGAAGGTTTAGACAATTTATGTGCTGTGTTGTTGATTGTTGGTTGCTAAGCACTGGGTGTGGTTCTCGCCTGGGGGTGTCATTTGCTCATTTTCGTTGGTCGTGCATAATCAGTCCACTCCGCATAAAATCGACTGGTCGACCATGCAAGTTATAGACCAAGCGCGACCAACGATTGAGAGAAGAGTAAGAGAAACGATCCACAGCCAAAAAATGCAACCAAAGATGAATAAGGATGAGGGCACAGAAAGAAGCGCAACTTGGAACGCAGTTCTTTGAAGTTGGCCCTGGTTACATATTCTGTTCTTGGCTATTCTCCTCTCTCGTGCAACTAGACTCCGAGCTCGTCAGGGATGCTCCCAGGGGGGACATATGGGCCCAAGATAGAGAGCATGAGCCACCACACTCGACAATTCCTTTCTTTTGTACTTAGAACACTCAGGCAGTTTGTGTACATTTCGACAGCACTTTCTAAGCATTGACACCTATCGTAAACACTAGGTGAGAACAAATGAGCAAATGACACCCCCAGGCGAGAACCACATCTAGTGCATAGCAACCAACAATCAACAACAAAGTGCATAAATTGTCTAAACCTTCTGCACTTTTAGTCTTTTAGTGACTGAAGATGCCAGAGGCATTTCCTAGCAAAACGTCTCATTCCAAAAATATTCTACTGGTAAGCTTGGATTTTCATGTTTGAGTCTTACTTCGCCAGCAACTTTGAAACGAACACTGTGCCGATGTGATGGCAGCGTACTGCGCTGTATGGGGCACAAGCGATTCCTGGCCGAGCAGCCAAAATTGTTCAGCAACTACACCCCCGAAAGTTGGCTGGACCAGGCTAGTATTCAAAAATTTCTGACCAAGTCATCACGAAATGTCGCTGAGAATAAACAGGACCCCCACACCAGCTCTGAAACACTACCCATTTGCCTTTGATACAAGGATGGTGCAAGGGGTCTTCTTTTCCTCATGCAGGCCAGAAGGGTGTGCAAATCACAAGGACGGTTCAGCACTGATGAGTCAAGCCCAGTCTCTCCTTCGAGGCCTCCTAATCGGCCAATACTTTTCTTACGGCACATACATGTACATTTCTTAAGAGACCTGGACCTTGAGCCAGTGTGTGTAATGAGAACGTATAGATTATGACCTTAGTATGCATACTTGTAGATTTACGTGCGTAGTTCAGGTCTCACGGTCACACACGTCCTGATTTTTTTGTGACATCATGTATGCACATGTGCTAAAATTCCCACAGCCCAAGCCAAAGTCTTGACCCAAAATACAATATGCCACTCAAGGCGTAAGGTCTCACTAGCGCTAGCTTGTCCAGGTGAGCACCAGTTAGTTCTAAGCCAGGCTGGCAGCTCTGTATACTCGAGCCTGAAAATGCATGTAACCAATCACCCAACTCGCTCAAAAGAAGCCACAGACGTGCACAAAAACTGCAAAAAAAAAACATGGTTGAGAGGAAGAAGATCCCAAGTAGGCAAATCTAGTTGCCAGCTGTTTATTCCAGACGCGCACACACATACACACACTTATACATCTTTTCCTTCATTAACAGAGGTGAAACACACACAATGCTCTCCACATTTTGACTATTGCACATACAAGAAGATAAATGTCTTGCCGAGACAACGGTCGAGAGCAGCAAAATGCAACTTTAGCTGTGAAGCACTTAGGGTATGATTGGCCTGGTCAAGACCGACAGTTGAGGTAATGGATGAGTTCCTAAGGTTGTCCCCCACTTGAGCGTGGCTCAACAGAGCGCGGCTCACTTTAGCAGGGCTGAACAGAGCGCACTTCATTACAGCGCAGACCCTGTTGAGCCGCGCTTTGTTGAGCCGCGCTCAAGTGGGGTATACCGTTCCTAACAGCCTCAACACACGCACTTCTTATGAAGTTCTGATAACAAAGTTATGTATATTGAATATTGCAACTGCACATAGCAAACGGGAGAGGGGTACCAGAAAAAAGCGGAGAATTAGCTAAAAGGGTGTGCTTGCCATGCATGTGAGCAACAGGTTTAATCTGTCATAGATTTAATTGGGCAAGAGGCTGTGAGTGACACAGGCATGTGTGCAAGAGGTCATGTTTGCAATGCACGTGGTTGGGAAGAAAGTTTGCGATAATGTAAACACAAACTCTTGGGAGGTTTCCATGGATGGTGGCACAGAGTCATGGCAACCATGCCCCATGGCCTTCTCATCATCACACAGAGCAAGATGCAAGTACATTGTCATACCACGATTAAAACGACGTCTCACCTCTGGCACTGAGGGTAATAGTTCCCCACTGCATCACTTCGATCCATGTCGGTCTTTTCGGTTGGAGTTGTTCTGACAGATGTTGGCTGCTTACTTGCAATGACCTGGTCTCTCATGAAACGACGTCCGCAACTTAAGACAGGGAAGGCAAAGACAGTTTGTGTCAAAATAAAAACAAACAAGGCAAGACAACATAAATTTCAGTTGCGAATAATCAACAAAAACTTGTCAGGTCGGTTAAGCAAGATATACCGAGCTGGAAAAATTGCTGTGCAAGGGGATGTGTGTCATGCGTTTTGAAGGTTTGTCAATGATAGACATGTGTCCTACTAGCAACTCAGCAGCTACACAAGAGCTCTCACTGATAACATTCTCGCAAGAGTGTGCATGGACACATCCATTTGTTTTCGTGCTTGCATACATCTGTGCTCATCGACATCTGGCAGGTTGCTTCAGTGTGCTGGGATTAAAGTATATTATTATATGTCCGTGCATATGGGCGAGTGTCCAAAATTTCCAGCCTCAGACCACAGGCCGAAGTCTGTCATTTTGTCTCGTAAAGCTAATCTTCACAAAAAAGGAAACATCCCACATCTCTTTGTTATGGCAACCAATTCCAGCACCTGCGCTTTTCTCTAGCTTCCTTGAGCACTAAATAGTACAATATATGCAGCATTACACAATTTTAACACTTAAAATTAATGAATTCAGACATGCTGCCCCACACGTTAACATCAGTAATGCAGAAAATCTTCTAACTGACAATAGCGCTGAACACCCAAACGTCTTGATCACCTTTCCTAAACCTATCACTTCGAGGGTCATTGTGGGAATTTCCAAAGTTATAGCTCTCATATACGATTAGAAACTTCCTTGGTATTCAAACAAATCTCTGACTGAAGACTATATTTCTTTGTACAATGCCAGATCATGAAGTAATTAGCTTAAACCTAGCTGCAGTTCTGACATGTGTTCATCTACCAACAAGCCATACTGACTACCCACTTTCAACCGCATCTGCCCAAAAACTCCAAGCATGGCCACCATGTATCGCTTGCATAGAATTTCAGCAAGTCTTTCTTGATTCATCAAATCTCATAAGGATTTTGGTCAGAGGGTCGCTACAGGAATCGTCTCGAAATTCAACAATACTTACATCCCTTCCCTTGTGGATGGAACTTCAGATTTTTTTTTGAAAAATACAATCTCAGATTATGCCAAGCTCGGAAGAGAGCAGTTTCCCTGATACTAACAATAACTGCTATTCTACCAACGACAGAACAATTGAGCACCAACACCTAGAAATAACTTAACCAACCCATTACCATCCTCCTGGGGGTAGTGAGCAGCTATTTCAATCCTTTCTTTTCTTTTTTCATACACACTGGCGGCAAAGCTGCCTGCTCATTATAGATGCTTTAGTGTGACCCGTCCTTGTCGAACAAAGATAGGTCCTCACCTATGACAGCCGTGTTTCTTTCCGATGATTGCTATTCTTTCAAGGGCAGTCGAGAGCTGGGTTTCCTTGACCGACACGAAGTCTCTGGCGAAAGCTCCAGGTTGATGAAGGCTTGTACTTGGAAACGGATGTCGCCAAGCTCGACCTCCCAAAGCAGTGTACACCGCCACTGAACCACAAGCACAAAGCAGTGCTATTTGAACACTCCCCAGTCTTTCCACCGCCCTATCGCTCAGCGACCGTCTCCATCGTAGTAAATCCTTCAACGCTTTGCCCGCGAGCACACCACTGATGCCAACCGCCGATACGCCAGCTGCCAGGCGAAGAGCGGGATGTGACGAGTTGGTGAGTCGTGCTGGAAGAAATACGTAGCGATGGATGGCGTACAGGGACGCAGGAAAGACCGCTGCTCCGCACGCGCAAGCACCTCCGATTGCTTTCAGAACAGTCAGAGAGTTGGCGCCGGCAGATGACTCCGTCGCCATTATGTATAACGGAGCATTCGATTTTCTGTCAACCTAAATCACACCGACGAAGGCTGCCATGTACATTGTAGACTTCTCTGATGGAGCCTGCGCGACAAGAAAGAACACAGCAGTCAGCTAGCGCTGATCGAAGTGAATGTATTGTACCGCTTTTCAAGCAAGCATCTATCGTGATCAATTACCTCAGCTAGCTTGTGATCTCCAGCTGCTGGCTTCCAGCGATTGACGTAGCTCGACGAAGAACAGATAAGATGGAAGCTCTCCAATTGCCCCCGGCCTTGGCTTAGCTAAGTGCTAGGGGAGATCGAGTCCGAGCTGCCAGCTGCACGACCTTTTAAATGCTGCATATGGCCTCGATCGATTCCTTCCCCAGCATATGCATTCGGTGCTCTGCAGATATCAGAGCCAGTGTGGAGTCGACGGTGGCTTTTTTTTAGCGGCTGCTCCGATCCGTTGCCAAGCGTGGATGCCTGCCTCCTAGCTCTTGCACATAGTGAAAAGCACAGAGAAGTGAACAAGCATCCCCTTATTCTGAGTAAAACGGCACGAAACAATTCCTGACAATCCGCCACACCTTCCTGGATTTAAAAAAAAAAAAAAAAACAACGACTCGTGTCAAGTTTAGGCACCTCTTCGAGCAAGTAATTTGTGCAATTAACAAAGTTCATACATTTTGCTCAACGCGTACGGTGCACGTGTTGCGTGATCCCGCTGGCTATGTTTATTCATGTCAAAGAGCTCCGCGGAGCCGGAGTGCAATGCAATGCTTAGCCGGAGCCACCACGGCGTATTTTATAGCGAGCTGTCACGTGTACACGTAGTCTGTGCACAGTTCAGGGGGGCTTGCTTGCTTCACTTACGGTATACTGCGTGCATGCATGACTCAGAGATTGGCCACGAGACAACTTCACAAGGCTAGCCAGGCTAAGCCAGGCCTATCCTGTCTGAAGAGCAGACCGAGAACATGCCAGTGTCAGCGTTCAGCTCGATCGGTGGCGTTCTTGTGAAGACTGTTCTCTCTGGAGAAGAGGTAGAACCGGCTATTTTCTGTTCACGTGAAAGTAATCAGACAGCCTGGCCATCCTTCAAGAGTCTCCCAGAGCGCACAGTGCAGTGGTTCGGGCTTGGACTTGGCACGAGATAGTGTCACGGGCGATGTCGTCAGCCAAGCAGCAAGAATCAGCGAAGGGAGTTCAGCTCTGGTGGCCACTCGTTTTGATATCTTTCCTTATCGGCTCTATGGTTTGCCTCCAATGCCGCCACAACGGCACAGGAAGAACTGCCACGCTAAAACACACTGAACCTCTCCCCGAGACGTGCCGGAAATCGATGACAAGGTTAGCTGCCTCAACGTCACAGCGGCACAGATTATCCGGATTGGCTGGGGAACACACCGCAGATAGCGGTGCGCCCTTTGAATGCTGCTCGTCAGAGAATATCGTCGACGTAGCGGTGGTGGGAGGAGGGGTATCCGGCCTGTACGCTGCCTGGAGACTGAAGCAGCACTCGCAAGCTACGAAGATCGTCCTGCTGGAGGCTTCGAGCAGGTTTGGCGGCAGGCTATTTTCAGTCGACCTTCCTGGCATGCCCAATGTCAGCGCTGACCTTGGGGCGATGCACTTTCTTAACGATTCCAAGGCTCTACAAACGTGGCTTTTTGAGGCTTTGTCATTAAAGGGTGTGCCTTTTCCAATGAACACTTCTGACCCACGCCTGCCCTTCCTTCTTCGTGGCAAGCGCTTGACAGCAGCTGAGTTGCTTGACGTGGAGCTTGTGACAAAAGTCTACAATCTCTCACCGTCAGAGCGCACCTTCTACAGTGGCCCAGGATCGCTTTACAGTCACTACACGCAGAAGCTTGTTCCAAACTATGATAGCCCTGACCTTAACCCATGGACGGCACGCACAGCTGACGGCCGTCTCCTTAAGGACTTAGGCTGGTTGCAACTAGCGATGATTGCCAACATGAGTGATGAGGCTATGAGGCTGATAATTGACAGCAGCGGTTATGCTGACTTTTGGGACAATCCGAACGCAGCATCCCTGGCAGTGCAACACGATGCCTTCATCAACGCCTCGATGTATATGACATTCCCGAATGGCATGGCCGACATTTCCAGACTCCTGGAAGCCAAGCTCAATCAGGCTGGCGTTATGATGACCACAAACAGTCGCGCTGTTCAACTTCGTCAAAGCGAATCAGACACAGAACGATACATTGTCATCTCGGTTCTTGAAAGTGGCCAACCTTCTCTGACCTGCGCCAGAAAAGTTATTCTAGCTCTTCCACCGACAGCATTAGAGAAAATTGACTGGCCTGTGCTCAAGACAAATACAGCTTGGCAATCTGTTACTCCAGTGCACGCCATGAAGTTTTACCTCGGCTTTGATCGGCCTTGGTGGCGAGATCCTCCAACTCAGTCAAAGGCGGGGTGGCTGTACACCAGCCTTCCTATACAGCAAGTGCTGTACCTTGGCTCCCAGGAGGACTTCAGTACAAACGATGCAACCGGTGCTCCAAAAAACCGTAACTCTCTGCTAATGGGAATGTATTGCACTGAACAGTACACAGCACTTTGGGAGTCATTCAGCCGCGCCAATGCAAGCATGAACCTGTTCACCGGTCGACCAAATCCTTTCGTTAAGGGACCGTCGATTCTGCCAAACGTGGGCCGTCCTGTGACCACTGAGATGATTCAAAAGGTCCTAGGAGAAGTAGCACAGCTCCACGACGTGGATATTGACTCTATCCCTGAGCCGTACACGGCTGTGCTGGCCGACTGGGATGCAGCTTGGCATTGGTGGAAACCGGGAATGAACGCATCGCACCTGAGGAATGTGGTTATGCAACTGGACATGGAACAGGACGTTTTCATTTGTGGGGAAGCATACAGCTACCTTCAAGGATGGGTGGAGGGTGCACTGCGCTCTACCGAGCACCTACTTCAAAGAAAGTTTGGTCTTCCTCCGCCAGAGGGGATGCCTCCTTTGAATATCGTTTCAGCAGTGAAAAAGTCGTGGCATCATATTCGCTTTGGAAGACAATGAAAGCTCGAAGAATATTTTTCTCACCCACCAGCACCTTTTTTTGTCTGTTCAGATCATAGATACATTTGGTGACTTACAAAATCAGTTAGGATCAGTTGAGCAACCACCCTGGAAAAAATGAAAAAATAACAGCAGGGAAGTTTGGCCGAAATGGCATTGTTAAGAAATAGTTTACAGATCTAGAGAGGGAAAGGTACATTGAAAATATTCATTCTCCATTTACAGATCGAGCTTCACACCACCGATTTATCATCAAAGAATACTTTAGAGCCACTGTAAGAGGTTTTGTTTTGAATTTTTCTGACTATGTATGTACTATGGTGGTAGGTGATCTTATTACTCAACATGGTGTCTAGGTCAGTTGAGTCATGCAAGGGAAGTTGCAGTAGGCGGAGAGTGCAGGTAGAAGTAGTGTCAACGTTTGCACCCCAGAGAAGAAGAAAGAAAAATATCACGGAGGAGAGAGAGAGAGAGAGAGAGAGAGAGAGAGATTTGGCAGGAAGGGAAGAGAGCGTACATGTCACGAAGGGGTACGTGGGGACTTATTGAAGCTAGCTGAGAAAAACTGTGCGACACTTTTTAGATACCTTCATTGCTTCAGAGACAATTGAAGGGATCACAAAATAAATTGATTTAATGTGAATGCATGCTCATCAAGCCAAGGGAATTACAGATCAAGAAGGTCTGAAGGAGGATAGGTGAAAGAGATGGGGCAGAATAAAAGAGGAAGAGTGAAGGCGAGCAGGGGAGGGGAGAGCGTGAGTGTGTGTATGTGATAGAGAGAGGGAGAGAGAAAGAAAGAGGGTGGGTATTGAGTGGGAGAGAGTTGGATCATGGGTTGAAAATTCAAACGCCAGAGAAAGATAAAAGATAGCTTGGTATGGTAAGCTTAATGCGACACCGACTGGGAGTAAGGGAGGAAGAAAGAGGAGAAAGAGATCAGAGGAAGTGCAACAGGCCTAGTTAAGACCCTTTTTCAATGATTTATCGCTCCGGTTATTCTTCGATGATTTATCGCTCGGGTTATTCTTCGATGATTTATCGCTCCGGTTCCGCGTTCTCATCGATTGAGAAAGCACACTTTACGCCCCATCGGGCTGGTCGAAGTTCTGACGTCTTCGCGGCGTTAGCCAAATGCTGCGTAGCGCTTCAGCACCCACCACCACAAGGAGGATCGTTACCAAAAGTAATTTTGGTCTTTGATCTAGCCTTTCTATCAAGACTATACTATCATTTTCTTATAGCTTGGGTATACGAGTTTATGTTAGATAAACGGCTCGGACTGAGACGAGGACTTTGATGGACAGCTGAAGAGGAATTGGTCATTCCGCATCGAGGCACTACTGATCATGAGTACTGATCAGGTGTGGAATATCGATTAAAAATTGTAGGTCACCAGCTAGCAGCTTGCCTCCATATTGGCCCCAGGCTCTACAGTTGGAGGCCGTCACCAGATCTGCGTCCGGGCAAGCGAAGCTGAGCAACCGTGTAAAGGAAAGAAAGCTTGACGATCAGTCACGACACTGTTCATTCCCATAATCTTAGCCTGATCGACAGCTCTTCAGATCGCTTCACCGCCGCTGTGGATACCTGCACCGGTACGTCGATCATGTCTTCGCTTTGGGACCACTCCGTGCGCTGCATAGGGCATTTCGTCTGCAACGATTGTGGACGACGTTGGACGAGCAGTAATGCCTGGCAAGGCTACTTTCAGACTTGTCAGCGGTGCGAAGCAGACGTTTACCCATCTTCACTGGAAGACCTCGACGAAGGCGTCAACTTATCCGATCGAAGCATGCCACACGTGCAGAGCCGATGCCAAAAATGCCAAGAGCTTGGCCATTACTGTGGGAGGACAGCCAGAGGATCGTACTCAGGCCACAGGTCACACGAAAGAGAGTGGCCAGGCAGGAATCGGGCAGAGGACACCTTTTCTTGGGGTATCAATCGATTCGATAAGGTTGGCCGGATGGAGAAGGATTGTAGAATAACAACAACGCAGAACACGGAAGGAGACAAAGCGGTGATCTTGTTAAGGTTTGCCCTCGGGCTAATTATCGTCCTTTGGCGCTCGATGCAGCTCGCTTGGCGCTTGGTGCTGTTCATTTGGAGAATTTCAAAGTGTCTTGGTAAACATTGCAGGGGGTCGAGTCGGACATACCAGTACCACCAGAATGGTCTTCCACATCTTCGGGATCTCCCGGACGTAACATGGGATGGGATCGTTGGCTTAATAATTATCGCTGTTCCACTTTTTGCCCTCATATATATATGCATCTTTGTGGATTTTGACAATGGCTCGTCTGGAAAAAGGTACCATCGGCAATATAATGATTACCACTATCGACACTGGTGAGGGCTACCGTCAACAACACTGTTACTTGTGTGTATGCTCTCTGTCTCAGTAAACCAGGGTTTCTCTATCCCATATTTTTGACTTTTTAAAAATGTGGTCAAAACCCTTTTTTTTTTACAGAGACAAGTTTCTTCCTTATATGCTACTGTTAAAATCAGGTGCCTTTTGCCTGTTAGTGAAGAAAATCTTTGTTCTAAGTTTACTCCTGCTACAGCCCACCGTTTAAAAACGATTTTCTTTTTTTCAGACAAACGACCACAAACTTGCACTCATTCCTGAAATGATCTCTGAGCTGAGCAGGATTCTGGCTCTATTCTGCACTCTGCAAAATTGCTGTCGTGCTATGCAGAATGATTTTGTGCTGGATACTCTACTACACCACCACGGCGCTATGCTAGATGGTCAAAGATGCTTGAAATTTGACCCTAGGCATGCCAGAAAAGATATTTCAAAGTTGTTTCCATCTTTTGGACTGTGCTCAGCCCTTTGCATGTTCGATTTCAGTAGAGTATTGATGTCAACAGGTATTTGTGATGAAGAAGTAAAAAGCTATGTTGAATGAACACACAGCTGTTTGGACCACAGTAATATTATTTCTTTTCTGCCGATGACTTGTTTTTTCCTATATTTCTTAATTGATGGACCTATGCCGTGACGGTTCCCCGTTTGGGAGCGGTTAGTCGTGTGGGTCTTGGATGAGGCCTATGTTGTGAGGTAGTGGAAAAGCACGGTGGTT
>JAOWAR010154481.1:0-10984 GCA_028571005.1 Clathrina lutea
GCCAGCATGGACAAGGCGTTGATGCACCTCTCGGATCAGAAGGTGGCCACCACCACTATCCCATCAGCCCACCTCCACCGCTACGACTGCCACCACCTGTGACCTTCAGACAGACAGCCTCTGGCCTCATCGTGAAAGAGGAAGGCTATCAGACCACCAGCCCATGGCATCGTCGTGAAACAGGAAGGCTGTGCAATGCGGCAATGAAAAACTACCATTGTCCAACCTAGTTAGGAGAAGATGCAACAATCAAAATATTGAGTGAGTCCCAAAAGCCTGCTGGTAATGGATCCCGAAATGGCAAGCCCAAGCGAAGGTTCTAGTTGTGGATCAGGAGAGTAGATATGTTACCTTCCGAAGGCCAAAACTGCCAGCGGTAGTTTCGGGGTTGTCATTGCTTTTTACAGTTTATAAGGTGTTCCTTTTTCTGTAGTGCTGTCCACTTCTGGGCTTTTTCTCTACTAAAGCGCTAGTTGCTTCTTTAGTTTGGTGGTGGAAGCTGACTGTTCAACATACAATGGTGCTGGCTGATTTCCACCACTACTAATGAGGAGCTATGGAGCTCCGAAAATTCCTTGTGTGGTCAGAAAGCTGGCACCAGTTTCTCTGAGGTAGGGCCGTTCATCATCTCACAGCAGGGATCCTGTATGTTTCTGCATTGTATATATCCAGGTCTCTCTGAGTGCGACGCTCACAATCGAGGCAGTCCAAGCAGGATCCGGAGGAGACTGTGAAATTGAAAACACGAGTGAGTAGTTGCCAGCGACATAAGTAATGGCTAGGTTTTGCAGGAAACACCAACTGCTCTATCCTCACTGCCCAGAAATCAACTTCAGTTCCCTTACTTCGTGCTAAAATACCGAGTAGACATCTGTTCTCTCCTCGCTGGCCATCTTTCCGCTCAGCGGGTAGCTTGTTCTTTCCATTTCTTTCGAACAAGTCTCGAAATTTGGATCATTCTGGTCGATCCTTGCTCTGCAATAGTTCTCTTGTTTCTCCGGAGAAGTGAGTGGAACTCTGTACACCATCTGGATCCTTTACAAAAGACTTTTTCCGTCAAGAATGCCCTAGTATTCATGAGGCATGGCTAATCTAGTTGATTTCAATGGAAAGTTGTTGAACCCAGTATCGCTATTGGGATGTGCGTCTTCCTGTTGATGGAAACGAAAGCTGCCATTAGAGCGGGTGGGGTCAGTTTGTTTCTTTCTCCACTGCATATTATGATTCCCTGGTGTGAATATTTGTTTTCTTTCTCCCATTGTGTCCCCTCTATTGAATCTAGAATACAGGATTTTGACTTTACCGCCTGAAAGACGGGAAGGGCGTACCGCATGCCGGTTGGTGTGTGGATCTGCCAAGGGCTCCGGTGATACAAAGTTTCAACTTGGACTGGCTGAGAATGTGAAAGATATCATTGGCTTGCGGCAGAACCTTAATGAAAGTATAAATCGTTGTTATTTAGCTGATAAAACGTTTAAAAGTCGGTATGCTAACAGCAACCAGCCTAAGGCCTGGACTGCCTTACATTTCTCGAACCGTGGCAGAACGGGTTTCCACCTCTTCACTGTATACAACGATAAATTAAACCAGTACCCTGCTCTAAACAGCTTTTTCAGGAAGCAACCGGTGAGGGTCTACTCTTACATCAGAGAAGTACACTTTAATCTTGAAGATGGAACGTTGGAAATGACTGAGTTCGACGAGCCAACCAAACAAGCCGTCTCCTTTTGTCTGTGCGAACCAGGTAAGCTGGCACTAAACTGAGTACCGGTTTAGAGCAGTTTCCATGGTGATGATGATGATGAAAGCTGAAGGAAAGGATTTAAGGAGGGTGAAAAGTGAGAGGATATGACGGAAGCCGTAATTTATGAGGAAGCTGGATGAAGTGATTGGGTTGCTTAGAATAGTCAAGCTGTTCATTCAGGATGGCAGGTTTTGGGCGAAACCTCTTGCAAGCCTAGTCTGAGGTCCTTGCTGCTTGAGAATCAACGGGACAATATCCCGATAATTAAATTTCTGGTGAAGTGTCAGTGTACGATTACGTGATCAAGTATCGCTGACTGATAGTATGGATAATCTCATGAGACTTAAGCACTATTTTTGGAAGAAAAATGTCCTGGTTCGTGGAGAGCCGGAAACACCAAGGGGGTGCTGTGTTTCTGCCCATAGTTGAGTTGACACGCAAAGACACACGCAATATCTAGGGGTGGGTTTTGAGAGCGGTTAAGAAACACGAGCAAGAGACGAAGAGCAGATGAAGAAGAGAAGAGAGTCATTTTCAGATAAGTGACAGCTCAGTGTCACTTAAAGTGGTGATGGTTGCCTAGCAACACACAGCAAGTAAGGTGGCATGCACTGATCGTTGGATTTATTTGGGGACTCAACAACAGAGTGTTAACTATGATCCAGGGAGTCTCCGCATGCCGGCAGAATTTGACATGGACGTAATGCATACACTCATCTCTAGACCAGTTTACTTTTCTTCGTGTGGGTTATCCCAACTCATAGTGCTAAGACTGGCGGGACGGTAGGACAAGTTGAAGAGTAATTAACAGCCTGGTTCTGTAAGTAGTGTACTTCTGTTGTACTCCTTGTCGTTGTTGGCTGATAAAGCCAGAGGCATTTTTGATGAACAGGCCCAAGTGGAACCTTCTGACGGGTGTGCTTGGATCACTCTCTCATTCATAGAGAAGGTGATGGGAGAGGGTGTCCAGGCTGTTTGCAAGAAGAAAGTAACACAGAGACGAGTACGGCTGCTTTTAGCTGGAAAAATTTCAGTTGATGAAGACTTGCAGTTGGTGGCCATTTTGGACTTTTGCTAACTTCCGCCAGCAGTGGAAGGCATGAATGTACGTGACCTGACAGCGCCTGGGGCACAATCCGCCAAGCGAGAGAAGGAAGTTGTCTCAGGATGTGTTGCAGAGCAGGTGTAGGCGCCTGCCTACAGGGATAGCACTTCTGTGAGCGTCGGTGAAGGAGTCCATTTGCTGTCTTCACGATGGCAGACCTGACGAGTCCGTCTTGGCCAGGGAACACTCGTTGAACGCAAGTGCAGCTCCACTTCAGGCGAGGCTGGTTGACACCACCAAGATGAGATCGTCGACCTTCAGATTTCGCTTGGGTGCTCTGTTCACTTGCTGTCGTCGCAGGTTGCTCAGGTACTCGCGCTGCCGTCTTTCCCAGAACGTGTTGGTGAGGGCTTGGATCTGTCTCCACTGCTTCCTGGAGAAGACGTCTTCTTTAACAAAGAGACCTGGCGGGAGGCTGAGTGCCGCACGTTGGAGGAGAAAGTGTTTCGGGGTCAAGGGCTCCAAGTCCATGGGGTCGTTCGACGAAGCTGTCAATGGCCGACTGTTTAAAACCGACTCCACTTCAACCATGAGGTTGTTGAGACAGTCGTCTCAGAGATGGCGAGAACCAAACACAACCTTCAGGTGCTTCTTGGCACACCCAACAAGGCGTTCCCAAACACCTGACATGTGTGGGGCAGCCGGCGGCTGGAAAACCCAGCGCACGCTACATTGCTGCAGCTCCTTGTTGATGTTCTCCTAATTCCACTTAAGGAGTGCTTCCCGCAACTCCCTCTCAGTGCCGACGAAATTTGTGCCACGGTCAGACCACAACTCGCGAGGTGAGACACGACGACTGATGAAACGTCGCAGAACTAGAGTGAAATCGTCTGTCTCGAGCGAATGAGCGACTTCCAGGTGGGCGGCACGCGTGGAGAAACAAGTGAAGAGGCAACCACACCGCTTTGCCGTACTTCTCCCCAACTTCATCGACATTGGACCAAAATAGTCCACTCCACTGGTGAAGGGTGGCCGATAAGTGACCAGCCGCTCTGTGGGCAGCGGCGCCATCTCTTGACTGAAGTGTCGGGCATTCAGCCGGCGGCACGTCTTGCAGTGCCGGACAACTTCCTTGCTCAGAGAACAGCCACTGACAATCCAGAACATCTCACGTGTTGCTGCAAACGTCTGCTCTCTGCCAGTGGGAGCGTTTTCTTGTTGATACTGCCGGGCGATTAAGCCACCAACGTGACCTTTTGGCAGAACCAGGGAGTGGTGCCCGCTGAACGATAGGGCAAGTGCCCGGTCGAGCCATCCACCGACTCGCATGACTCCTGATTCATCAAGAAATGGCTTCAGGTCCGAGATCTTGCTTGATGTCAGCACGCTCTTCCCCGATCAGAGATCTGGCAACTCAGTGGACAATTGATGCCGTTGTACGGCCCTGACAATCACCACGGTGGCACGGTGTAGTTGTGCTGATCCAATACCGTGTTCGTGTTCGCACTCTTGCGACTCTAGACCCAGTCGCAGAAATGTAGCAGCCAAGCTGCAGAGCGCTGAAGCTTCTGCCAGGAACTGTGTGCTTCAATCATGTCGATCATACGGTCGCTCTTGATCTCCGCGTGATGAACCTTCAAAGATCGTTGCTTGATTTCCGGGTTGTCATCTGGAACTTGTGCAACGTCTTGCACAGCGGTCCACTCGACTTCTGGGAGTCGAAGAAACTCTGGGCCATCGAACCAGACCTTCTGTTTCAGGAATGCTGAAGGGCGCAGGCCTCTCGATGCAAGGTCGGCAAGGTTCAACTTGCCGGAGCAATGCCTCCACTGACTGGGATTGGAAGACTGGCGAATCCCTACGACCCTGTGCGCGACGAACAGAAGAAAACCCTTCATCTTGTTCTTGATGTATTGTAGAGTTGTTTGCGAATCGGTCCAAAATTACGTCCGAGTGATCGCAAGCATCAAGTCCGTGAGCAGATGAAACAATCTCACCGCCAGCACAGCAGCCTGAACTCCAAGCGAGGAACGGAGAGCGGTTGGAGATGGGCAGTCCTCGCTTTGCCAGCCACCAGGCAAACATGAGCAGCAGTTCGTCCAAGGTACACTACCCGTAAGTAGGCGCATGCTCCGTATGCGTTCTCAGATGCGTCGGAGAACAAATGCAGCTGCATGTCGACGACTTGGGACGGATCGACAATGTGGTAGCACCTCGGGAACTGCAAGTTGCCCAGATGAGTCGGCTCCTCCTTCCAGAGCTGCCACTCCTTGGAAAGCTCCTCCGAGAGTTCGTCCTCCCACCCGACCTTGCCTTCCAAAGCTGTTGGACGATGAGCTTTGCGTGCAGGACTACGGGGCACACCAAGCCGATGGGGCCGTAAAAGGGGGTGAGAGTTGACAGTGTGCCAAGCTTAGTTGTAGGCGTCTCCATGTCAGTCGCAGCAATGATGAGTTCGTCACTCTCAGTGCGCCATTGAACTCCTAGTGGAAGCTCCTCTGGCAGCTCTCCTAGTGCCAGGTCGACGTCTGGCCTAACTCTATCTCGTGCTGGTATCGAGTGTAGAACCTCTTGATTGTTGCTGGACCACTTGGTGAGGCTTAATCTACCTTTTTCCAGCAGGCGGACCAGCTCGCTTGCAAAGAGAGCTCCCTCCTTGGTCGAATCGACTGACTTCAGTAAATCATGGAAGTAAAAGTCCCGCTGAACGGTTTCCACCGATTCCTTGCTGATCTTTGGCGGTTTTCTTCAGGGCAAAGTTCGCGCAACAGGGGGAATCCGTCGCCCCAAGGATGTGTCGTAGCATCCAGAAGGTGGCTGGTTTCCTGTTGAAGTCGCCGTCAGACCACCAGAGGAAACGTAGCGCATCAGAGTCGGTCTGGGGTACTTCAACTTGGTGAAACATGGCTTCAATGTCTGCCATCATAGCGACCGGTCCTTGCCTGAATCGCAGAAGGACGCCGAGAAGGTTGTTGGTGAGGTCGGGGCCTTGTGCCAGCTGGCTGTACAGTGACTTCCCTTGAAACTTGGCGGCTGCGTCGAATACGACTTGCAGTTTTCCTTTCTTTGGGTGAATGACAGCGTGATGAGGGGGGTACCAGGCCTTGCCTGTGTGTACTGCCACTTCTTGTGTCGTTAACTGGCGAGCGTAGCCTTCCATCAGGAGCTTGTCAATGAAGGCGCTGTACATCCGATGAGTCTCGCTTTCCCGACATAGCTTCCTCTCCAGCCCGCGGAGTCTTGCTTCTGCTTGTGGGCGGTTGTTCGGCATCGTCGGGAGCTCGTCCTTCCAGAGTATACCGACTGCGTAGTGCCCGTTGAGCAATTCTGTTGTTTCTTCCATCTGGGCCAAAACTCACTGGTCTCCGATGGATGGGAGTTTGTTACCTTCGGGGCCAGGTGCATCTAGCCTGTCCATGATCATGAAGTGTTCCATGGTCAGGTCGAGCGGGAGAGTGTTGTCTTCTGCTACGCACATCGGCAGATTGGAAGAAATCCTTTTCGACCTTTTCCCGCCTAAGGGTCCAACATACGTCCAACCAAGCATGGTTCTTATTGCCATTGATTCGTCTCGCAGGCTAACTCGCCGTTCCTCTTGGAGATGCGCTTCGGGAATGTCCGCCCCGATGATGAGGCCGATATTGTTGTGGTCCAGCTGCGGCAGCTTGATATCGTGTAAGTGTGGCCATGCTGTGGGGTCCAGTCACTGGGGATTTGCCATGTCGACAACCAAGTCGTTGAGCACTTGTGCTCGGGGCTCTAACTTGCATGTGGACTCATCGTTGAAAGGCTTAACGGTGATGTCAATCTTTCTTGAGCTGATCACCCGTTCTCCACCGAGGGGGCATTTCGTCACCGGGCCAACACATATGAATGGGAGCCTCAGGCGATCGGTGAAGTCTCTGGAAATGAAGGTTGCCTCCAATCCTGAGTCAAGGAGAGCGTTGGGTATTGTTCGCCGTTGTGTCCCATGATCTTCACTGCCTGCACTTGCAGCATCACCGTCTTCGGTGTAGTGACCTTGGACGACATGCAGGCAGCCGAGAATTTCTTGCTTGCAACCCCTCCCTAGTCACAGGTGCTTCGTTCTGCTGACGCTTCTCTAGCTGCATCCCTGTCATCCGTCGCGGATGGTGGTTGGATTGCCGGGCGTTCTTTTAGATTGAGCTTTGGTGCTTTTGGTCGCAATCCCGGCATTGAGGCTTGCTGTGGCATGATCCAACAAAGTGGCCCGGTCTCAAACAGTTGAGGCACAGCTTCTTCTCCATCAGGATCTGTTTCCGCTGATGCGGGTTCTTGCTGACATTCTCTTCGCAGGCGTCCAGTTGATGTCGCTTGTTGTAGACCCGACACTTTGCTGGTTTCTTGTCACCGCTTGTGGTTGTTTTGTTTGTGATCGCTGTGGTCATGGTGGTGACTAGTTCTCGAAGAGGGTTTGGTGGGGTTGTCTGAGCTCGCCAATCTCGAGGGGTGTGTTGCCCGGTGTTGCTGAAGACGGGATCGTTGACTGCAGCTGCTCGCCGCTCGATGAACTCCACTAAACACTTGAAATCGGGCAGCTCTCCCCTCTGGCACGCGCTGTTGGGCTTTGTCGCGCCATTTCGCCTGGTCCGGGATGGTCAAGCGTCCGGCTAGTCTTCAGGGGTTCGTACTGTTCATTTCGCCCAGCGCGTCCATGCTGGATAGTGTCTCGTACGATGTCCTCACTTCATCCGCGAATACTTGCAAGCCCTCGTAATCGTTCTTGGACGTCTGTTCGCACGTCAAACATGAGACGCATGCGTCCGCAATCATGTGTGGTTCTCCGAATTGTCTCTTCAGTACGTCCAGGGTGCAGCGATAGCCGTGAGGAATGCCTTCATAGCCCTTAATCGCACCTTTAGCTTTGCCTTCGACAAACTGAAGCAGGCGTGACATTTTCTGCCTTTCGGTCAGGCAGCTACTGTGGACAAGTTCGTTGAAACGATGCACAAAACGGCCGTATTCTGCAGGATTGCTGGCGAATTTTGTTGCCTCCAGGGAAGGAAGGCTCATTCGTGTTGACAGGGCTTCGATTCCTATGACGATCTGGTCGGTGGCGCTTCGTGCTAGAGTGTTCTGAGCCGCGACACGGAAAGTTCCGCATTCCAGCGGTATTTCGGACTTACTCCTCAAGTAGCTTGGGTTTGGGCACGGGCTCCTAGTTAGACTCTCCGTGCGGTGGCTCTCGAAGGTCCAAGTGTTGGGTTGTTGACCATCATTGGCATGCAGCGCAGGAACCGGCTGCTGAAAGGGGTCGGAGCCACTGCATCTGTTGATGGACGATGCATGAACGCTCGCGGCCGGTTCTTTGCCGCACAACACAACACCCTGCTAGCTCGGTGAACTCCAAAGCTTCGGCCTGCTCCTGCTCGAACTCCAACTGGAGGCGTTTCAACCTTCCTTCCTGCACGTTCTTGAGCTGAAGCAGCCTCTGTTCGGCGACAAGTTTCTCCGCCTTCGCCAAGGCGGCACAACTTGAAGCAGAAGTTGATCTGCTACTCTGAGAAACAGTGCTTCTGGCGTCGTGGCTTTGTGCACCAACGGCTCCGACGGCGCCTTCGTTATTGACTTTGCTTCCAGCCCTGCTCTCCGGACGGTCCCCAGGTTCTTGTTCCATATAGCCCAACGCCTTCTCCATGTGGCCCAATGTCTGCAAGTTCGATAATCTGAGCATCCACGCCATTGTCTTGAAGTGAATCTAGACGTCAGGTTCCTGTTCCAGGCCGTCCGCTCGCTGATCCCTTTCGGCTTCGCCATGATCCCAAAATGGACGTCCAGGTCCGTTCGCCATGGCTTTGTCGGGGCTGTCTGATTGCCGATCATTTCCATCGGGTCTACCGCTGTGTGATTCGCCTACGTCAGTCAACCAAGAGTCGATCATCTCGCTCTTACTTTGTTCGGCTGCAGTATTGGTCGGGCCATCCTCCGACATTGGAGCAATCTCCCTCCCACTCCGGAGAACTAAAGACATGCTTTGATCGGCACACAATCTCGTGCGCAGCTTCGATGGCTTCTTGAAAGGAATGTAGGCGCCTGCCTAAGGGATAGCACTTTTGTGAGCGTTACCCGTCCCCAACAATCACTACATCACACGCACTGTGAGGAGAAAGCGGGGAGGATAAGTAAATGCTTTTAAGAAGTGGGGATCGCATGAATGCTAGAAGAGAAGAGAGCGAGAAGCATGTTTGAGTGCGAGAATCTGAATTGGGGGTATCCTTCAGCGGAAGTACATCTACGGTAAACTAGGGGCGTACATGGCAGAAGTACTAAACTAAAATTAGACGGGCGTGCGTGACGTGATAGCAGGGTTGGTGATCATTCGCAGTTCCTGCCATTCGCCTGAGGAGAAGAGACCTGGCAGGGATGCGTGAGAGATTTATGTCGTGGGTGGGGTGGTCGGAGAGGAACAACTTGCCTTAAACCATTGCTGGAGTGGAGAAGAACTATAGGAGAATAATGATTTTTGCATGAGCAAACTAGGTTGAGATCTGATGCAAAGGTAGTCCTTGTATTTGCAAGTGAAGAAGGGAGGGATGGTCTGGGCGCGAGGGATGGCCTGGGCGCAGCTTATGGCTATCCGGCCTTATGAGAATGCAAGCAAACTTGCTCTCAATCAAATGCACAGAGTTATAGTCCCGGCAGGGAGACTTGGGTAGTCTGGGCACAGCGTACTACACTTCTTGCCTATCTTGCTCGGCACAATCGAGAGTTTGAGCTGCGGAGCATTATGGTGTGGCTGAAGAAGTGTACAGATCACATAGCTCTACACTCTCACTGCAGAATGCGTGGGATGGCTCATGGAGCCATGCCTCATGGCTCATTGTAGTTAGAGTTTGTGCTCGTGGCAATACTTTTTTCTATCGTTCTTAACAATCCTTATTTTGTGTCACTTATGTTTATTTCCTCAGGCCAGTCTGAAATTGAGCCACGCTGCTGGAGGTACTTCTTTCAATTTGGGCTCAATATCAAGTATTTGAAACAGCAAGGGATTCGTCATTGCGTTAATGGTTGTGGTAAACTGTCTCTTATTGTTCCAACATTTGCTTATGAGCACAATTGTCTGGTTTCCCTGATAAAGGACGACAAGCGCCTTGGTCTTTTTACTGGAATAAGCGCTGTGGGAGGAAAGTATTTGACCAGTCGCTATGATCCATTCGCTCGAATCAAAAGTCATGGGGCGCCACCTCAGAATGACTGGAGTAATCTGTTCCAGCGAGGCAGCAATCCTTTATCTGTTGAAACTGGGGCTTACATTAACTACCGAGGCGCATTCCTGGCCTCTGTGTTTATCGGGGTCGAGGGGCGTGCTACAACGACTACTGGTGGCGTGCATTTTTTGCCCTGTGGCTGCGCAAAGGAAGGTCAGTTGAGGTGTACACCACTCTTGCCATGTGATTGCTGTGTGCAATCAGCACACAGGAAGATAGAGTCTAGGTTTAGCTGTTTGACTCTCATCACAAAACCGTAGCACTTCATACTTAAAGAACAAATATCAAGGTGTATACGAACAAACCAAACCACATATAAGGGCCCTTAGGGGTTCAGAATACAACTTGTTTTCATGTGGCAAACCATGATGTAACACATCAATCAGTCACAACATTGTATCAAAAATGAAACATCAGTGCACAGAGTCGTTGAGCCTTACAAAAGCGCTGTGCATAATGGCATGGATAAAGTCTGACAAAAAGAAAAAACTGTTTCACTGGAGTCTGCAGGCTTGATGCTAACAGAAGAATCAGTGATTGGTTGCTGCTAACAGAAGAATCAGTGATCGGTTGCTGCTAACAGAAGAATCAGCGATTGGTTGCTGCTAACAGAAAAATCAGTGATTGGTTACTGCTAACGGAAGAATCAGTGATTGGTTGCTGCTAACAGAAGAATCAGTGATTGGTTGCTTCTAACAGAAGAATCAGTAATACAGGTTGGGTTGGACTCGAACCTGCGGTACCTAGCAGGCGAGAGTCACTCGCGCTATCCGAACACGCCACCGGACCGTCCTCAAAAAAGGACGGCCGATGTCGCATCTTCCAGCGGAGGATTCTCGATCGCCCACACGGCTGAGTCCGATGCCCGAAGATGTTAAGAAAGTGTCAACACCAAGCGTGGCGACGAGAGCACGTCCTACGTGATTCACTCAGAGCCAGCCCGGAAAGACGTAGATGGTACGAGGC
>JAOWAR010154492.1:0-10984 GCA_028571005.1 Clathrina lutea
CACCACTGGTCGCCTATGGTGGCTCCAGGCTGCAGGTAGTGGGACAAGTCCGCTTACCAGTGTGGAGAGGAGATCGCCAGTGTTTTTTGGATTGGCCAACAGATCAGTCACCTGCACATACACAATCGCAAAGAAAATACTTTGCTTTAAACGTACCCCCCCCCCCCCCACAGAGTTTCTCATTAAAATGACATCATGACGAAATGACATCATAACACTAGAGGCCAATAATTGTAATGCTACTTACTGATAGTATTAACTTCACATCACCACCTCAACCGAAATGGCATCATGACATAATGACATCATAACACTAGAGGCCAATACTTGTAACATATGTTACTAATAATATTAACTTAATATTACTATCTCGACCGAAATGACATCATGACAAAATGACATCATGACATCATAACGCTAGAGGCCAATATAAATTGGAACACTAGTTACTAATACTATTAACGTAACATTACCACCTCGACCGAAATGACATCATGGCAAAATGACATCTTGACAAAATGACATCATGACGCATAACGCTAGAGGCCAATATAAATTGTAACACTAGTTACTAATAACATTAACTTAACATTACTACCTCGTACTCCAGGTAAACTTGGACATTTGGAAAAAACTTGAGTCGTTCGCGCAGCTTGTCTTCAACAGTGGGTTGATGAAGGGTGGCTAGCTGCTGGCATCCGTAGTTTCGCCTTCATGAAACCAAAATCAAATGAAAGAAACTTCAAAACTTCAACCTGCCATTAACGCCGTTTCATTTATGAGATAAATTCAAAATAGCCCCTCAAACGTTTTTACATTCCAGTAATCAACTTGCAGTCTTAATAACTCTTGGTCTTTCAAATACAACGGGTAATTCCAACCAGACAAACATGCGCACACATCACAAACTCACGACAAAAGCTGATCCTCTAAACTTTCAACAACAGAAATGCACAGCAATGGCATAAGCAAGAATCAGACCGTGTAGCCAAGGCAGAGGCGTCAACCAGAACAGTGCCATGTGGAGGAGACTGAGTGCGTAGCTCGGCACCACACTTGTGAATATGTCCATCCAGCCAATCACCAAGGTCGATCTGGAGAAATCAAGAAAAAACCCAACAACACAATTGACTGACATGCACGCAGAAACTTGCGGGCATCCATTAGGAAAAAATAGGAACATCTCTCAAAAGGTTGTATGTTGTTATACATGTTGCTTTACGCTGCTGTATGCTGCTGTATGCTGCTATGTGTTGCTATATATCCCCATTTTGGGCAAAGTGAGGTATGTGTGCGCGAGGTGTGTTTGAATGAGTATCATGACTACTGATCCTTATGTCACCTCAGCATGGCTACAAAGTTGAGCATCGCTACAAAGTTGAACATCGCTACAACGTTGCCATACCTCAAACACAGGAAACTAGAAGTGAGCTGAGATATGCTGCGATGGGAAAGTCTATGAATTATTACTCATGATCACGTGATGTTTGCTCCCTTTCTGAGCTACCAATTGCCACACACCGTACAAAACACTTTCTGAGCTAACAATTGCCACACACCGTGCAAAACACTTTCTGAGCTAACAATTGCCACATACCGTGCAAAACACTTTCTGAGCTAACAATTGCCACATACTGTGCAAAACACTTTCTGAGCAAACAATTGCCACATACCGTGCAAAACACTTTCTGAGCTAACAATTGCCACACACCGTGCAAAACACTTTCTGAGCTACCAATTGTCACATACCGTGCAAAACACTTTCTGAGCTACCAATTGCCACATACCGTGCAAAACACTTTCTGAGCTACCAACTGCCACATACCGTGCAAAACACTTTCTGAGCTACCAATTGCCACATACCGTGCAAAACACTTCCTGAGCTACCAATTGCCACATACCATGCAAAACACTCGGCTTGCTTCTGCATCAATAGCAATGGCCCTGGGCACACACAAATGACAAAATGGTGGACCCTTCAGTTACCTCCATGTATAACATATAGTCGGAGCAACATCAGCTTTCAAAACGTCAAAGGCATATTTCCACCTATGCAAACCAACAGACCACAACCTGCAACTGATCATAGATCGCTTACAGCCAATGAACTTAGTCACAGTGAGTGAAAGCAGAATAATGATACGGCAAGTCACAAAAAATCAGTGTTCAATTTTTGATACTGACCGAAAATTTGCTTTTTGGTGGAGATCAATTTTCAGTGACCGCGTGCCAGCTACTGACTACGGTATGCCGGCATGCAAAAACTGTAAACTTTCCTATACCTGGCATCCTCGCCATCATGATGCAAAAATGAAGCAGCCGCAACAGCTCTCATTGGGCAATTCACCATAGATACTGGCAATAAAGTTTGGTCTTGTGTGTCCAACTACTACTTCATGAATGAAACTTGTTGGATTGAACTTGATGTACATCACTGAGAGCTGGTTGTTTGTCCAATATTAAAATCCTTTGATATCCAAACTTTGTACCTTGTTTCACTTCCATTTCATGCAGTGTATCAGCTTAATTTACATTTCATGCAGTGTATCAGCTTAATTTACATTCCATGCAGTGTGTCAGCTTAATTTACAATTCCATATAGTGTATCAGCTAAATTTACATTTCGTGTAGTGCATCAGCTTAATTTACATTTCATGCAGTGTATCAGCTTAATTTACATTCCATGCAGTGTATCAGCTTAATTTACATTCCATGCAGTGTATCAGCTTAATTTACATTTCATGTAGTGGATCAGCTTAATTTACATTACATGCAGTGTATCAGCTTAATTTACACTCCATGCAGTGTATCAGCTTAATTTACACTCCATACAGTGTATCAGCTTAATTTACATTTCATGCAGTGTATCAGCTTAATTTACACTTCATGCAGTGTATCACAATGTATCAGCTTAATTTACATTTCATGCAGTGAATCAGCTTAATTTCCATTCCATGCAGTGTATCAGCTTAATTTACATTCCATCCAGTGTATCAGCTTTAATTTATATTCCATACAGTGTATCAGCTTAATTTACATTTCATGCAATGTATCAGCTTAATTTACATTCCATACAGTGTATCAGTTTAATTTACGTTTCATGTAGTGTATCAGCTTAATTTACACTTCACGTCGTGAATCAGCTTAATTTACACTCAATGCAGCGTATCAGCTTAATTTCCATTTCATGCAAGTGTTTCATGCAGTGAATAAGCTCAATATGGAGAATATACATTTGGGTCAAAAGCCATTAGTCAGTGTTTAAAGAGTTTCAGTGGGGGTATATTTAGGTGGCGGAACATGACGACTGAACTATTTTTGATTTACCGTAGTACATTTCAAAGAAGATTATTTCGTTGAATTGATTTGTAATTCTGCATTTCAACAATGAATCGGTGGAATTATTCCAATGAATTGGAAATCAATGAAATCAACGATGGTGGATTTCGTTGATTTCTGGCCATCAAATTCCTAATCGCAAGGGAGTGGGCAAGCCTGCGCAATCCATTGTTTGAGAGGAGCTTGTGGTGCATGTGTTTTTCTCTTTCAGGCTTCTTCTTCCTTCGAGGCGTACGATGAAGTTTCAAATATGTCCGGTCGACAGCTAGTGACAAGCAAATAGATGGGTATTCAGAAAAGAAGAAGAAAACTGCAGTTATGTGTGGACAGATGAAGAGACCACTTCGGCAATTTTTGGCCTTCATGGCTGGGGATGGCGATGAGCTACGCT
Organism: Clathrina lutea; assembly: GCA_028571005.1. Classification (NCBI taxonomy): domain Eukaryota; kingdom Metazoa; phylum Porifera; class Calcarea; order Clathrinida; family Clathrinidae; genus Clathrina; species Clathrina lutea. The sequence goes on from JAOWAR010154492.1 coordinate 3,731, forward strand.
TCCTCAAAAGGATAAAGAAGAGGATTGAGAGGATTGCGGTAATGAAGGGGCTTGCAAAGCGCCAAACACAGCTCCAGCAATAAAGCTCCTCCCTGAGACCATCACTGGTAAGGGTGATCTACTTTCTCCATACCCAGCCAGGCCGCCAACTGGAGTTTGCACCGGCTCATGTTGACGGCCATTTTCACCATGCCAACCTACCAGCCTAGTTTCCGACCCATTTCAAAAATCAGTTCGAAATCAGAGAAATAGTCGAAATCAAGCATATTAAATTCAACGAAATCATCTTTCTTTGAAATGCACCCAGTAGATCAGTCACCTGAGGCGTCGAACTGAATACCTAACTTGAGCAGGGTTAAAATGAATCGAACTTCTGCCGATTTCAGGCGAATCCTCGCCTGAATCCAAACTTGAATCCAGCGTTATCACAGTGACCACAAACTGAGAGCTACAAAGAAGTCAAGGCTACTTCCACCTTTCATGTAAGAAGCTCGTAAGCTGGGACCAACAGACTGACTGCACAAGTGTGCTGTATGGTGAACATGACACTATTGTCACCATTCTCGCTCACAGAAGCCTTTGCGGCTGTAATTTCTTAGCTCTTCAGATTGTGTTGATCTTTTGGGCATGTCAACATATTATTGGGGGTACGAATCAGGAAAAGGACTCCAGACGACGTCACTGCTCGATATGGACTGAATCCCAAAAGGTTTCAATCTGTCTGGATTTGCCACATTTGGTTCAGCGCTAGCCGAAGCAGTTCTGACTTGCATGTCCTGAAAATAGGTCTTCTCTTTTATCTGCTAGCTCCGTACAGACGGAACATTGGTGGAATTAAGGGCCTGAACATGATATGTTATCAGCCGCGCCTGGCTATAATGAGTCCTGCACACCGCACTGGCCAGTTTCTTTCCCCTAGAACTACTACTGATCCGACACCGCCAATGAAACTTCAGGTAGAATACTGTACAAACTTGTTTCAGTCTCCACGGCCAGACATCAACATAGCCAGCCTCAGCGAGCAAAGTGCTTACTTATAATAATGAACAGTGAACGATGAACGACGAATTAGCGATGTGCAGAGCGTGTAGTAAGCTTAGTTTGTCCTCTGAGCTTACTCTCACAGATCTACTTTGCTTTCCATCTACATTCAAACACGGCCTTCAGAACTTTTCCAGTCGGTCGTCTTCAAAGAGAAACTTTAAGTTTGCGTATTTTTCTTTTTTCTGTACTAAACAAAAGTGGTCAATACCCTCAGAGTTTACCTTGGCGCAGAATAGATCTCCGCGTTTCTCTCCACCACTCGGGTGCTTATGCCGTATTGACCAAGTAGGTTAGCGGCAACAGCTCCAACAGGGCCCAGGCCAATGATAACCACCTCACACTCCATACCTCGCGAGGCAGACGGACGAACTACGGCAAAAGCAACAAGCTTCCTGCTGGGGATGTAACATGTACAGCTGCCCGTGAAACGATCACACCAATTTGACAGCCACGATTACGGGTGCGACCATTGGCTATGTCCCGGCTATTTCTGCCAACGATCACTGTTCAGCGGATTTCCTTTCGTCGATCGATTTTACCTGGAAAAGCTCAGCCGACGTCGATACCCTTCGAATCAAATCGGGTTTTGTTTTTCGGTTGACAAGCTCGAAGCTCTACTAGCTCTACTCATGAACGTGCATGCTAAAGCTGCAAGGGCACAGCGTGACCATTGGCTAAACCAGCATCTACATTGTACATGTTGTATATAATGAACATAATGCGAGTTGCTAAGGCTACTGCTGTAACAGTTTGTCTACATGCATGCAGTCTGTGCGCGTGCCGGTGCCATGCCATGCAAGGCCTTGCACTGATACTGTGATAGCTTTGCTACTACTACTACTATTAGCTTCGGCATATTCGGACAGTCTGTAGCCTGGAGTGGGAATCTATTGGCGTAGTTGTACGACTGGATCGCAAATTTTCCGTCCCCAGCATTTATTATATATGTGACAGGGCAGGGTAGAAATGGAACCTTAGCCCTAAACACACTTTTCGAGTTATCACTATGAGCACCTGCGCACACATCTACTTTACCACTTCATTGAAAAAAGCACTCAAAAACTCCACTCCAAACTTGATTTTTGACCACTTTTGTACATTGCGGTCACCCGTTTTTTCACAATTTCGAGATACAATGATCACCAACCCCAGGCACATGGTTGGCTAGCTGACTACACAGGGTAGAACTGGAGTCTTGGCTCCAAAACACAGTTCAAGTCAACACTGTGAGTACATGTGCATGAGCACACATTTACTGAAGCATTTTATTGAAAAAAAAGCACTCAAAACACCCCTCACTTGCTGAATCGACCACTTTGTACACTGTGGTCACCTTTTTTCTTTTTTTTTCACAATTTTTTAAGATGCAATCGTCACCGGTTATATTGCAGAGTACATAAGTTCAAAGCTGCAACCCCTAAGCCTGTGCTGCAGCTGGTGGTTGGATGTTGTGGGCAACAGGACAGCCAGACTTCGTGGTATGGCCCTCAGCCCATCTTTTTGGGTTCTTGTGGCCAACACCCGAGTAGCCTGGCACAGAGCACTTGCGACGTTGGTGTGTCGACTGGTGAGCTTGTGCTAGTGCTGAGGTCAAAGGTGCACCGGACAGAGCTCCAGCTAGCACAGTGGTGACGGACTGTCCTGTGGTTGCCAATAACTGGCTAGGTGGTAGAACCTCCAGGCGGCGATCATCCGGTATCCACCAATCATACTGCTCGACCAGCTGCTCCAGCTTGTCTGGCCTGATGCCGGGGCATCTCTCCAGCTGCAGCAGTCGAGCATAGCTCAGCTCTGACATCAACGTTTTTGGAAGTGGCAATGACAGTGTCGAAGGCCCCTTGAAAGCACAGATTTCTCACTGTCAGCACTGGTTTAGTGTTATCTTCGCCATCTTCCGTCTCGCCAGCATTCCAGCGGAAGTCATGGAGGTCTTTGATCGGCTAAACTGGTTTGTAAGCCCTCGGCAGCACCCCTCTCCACTTCATAAATGAAGGAACCATCCATGTCATGAGCAGTGCCATACTGGGCAGCAACTGCCAAGAGCTCTGCCAGGGTGAACACATCCTGCCGATAAAAAGCCGGAGTGGGCAATGCGGGCAAACACCTCATCGGGGCTAAATTTTGTGTGCCCTGGCACCATAAACTTTAACCGAAAGCTCTTGAGGCGACCCGACTTCACCATCTCTCCCATCCAGCCGATCGTGAATTGGTTTTTGTTGACCTGTACATTATCGAGCACCAACACAAGGTGCTCGACCCATGTAGGTACCACAGAGCGGATGCACTCATCCAGACAGCTGATTGTGTGATCTGAATTCTTGGCAACCGCAGATCCTTCATGAAAGATGTATTAAAAAGCTGTTCATCGGCAACCCATGAAACACCACTCCAAAAACATCACACGACAGCTTCTGCTTGTAATAAGAGCTTCCTGGTTGGGCAGAGTAGCCCCAGTGCGGCAGAAGCTTTCCCATTTGGTAGTGTGCGTCAATCAGGCCAACCGATTCGCTTTAAGCTGCTGCAGCTCTGCCTCTTCTGCTGCACTGGAGGGACCACGCTTCTCAGTCTCGCAGATTGCTTTCCACATTTCCTGGCTTGCCTTTTTCTGCTTCTTATACTCATCCTGGCAGTGCTGAGCTATTTCCTGTTCAGTCAGCAGCTTGCGATAGTTCTCAAGCAAGCGCTGATGTGCGTGGAGCTCATCATCTGGATGACCGCATTCGCGCATCCGGTAGATGGTGGTTTGCAGGCGACTCACTTGCTTTCTGTATTCTTGCACAGATCACAGTAGTCGAGCTTCAGAGGACTAATGGCAGTATCTGGTCGCTCTTGGTCCAACCACTGTTGGGCAGCAAAGTTGAAACAACCCCGTAAGCCGAGTGGTGAGCGCTTCAGCTTTGCCTCATAACTGGGGCATAATCTTCTCTGTCAAGGGGGGAAGAAGAAGAAAAAAAAGGGGGTGGGGGCGAAGAGGGGGAAGAAACGCCGCCGACAAAGAAAAGATTGAATGAAGCAGAGAAAAAAGCAAGGAAACAGCCTTGTGAAATGAAAAGAAAGAATAGAGATGAAAGCGGCACTCGCTCGCCAGATCTCTCTGCCGGTGTGTTTGGTCTGTTTTCTGGGGCCGCTTGATTTGTTTCAAGAATCGAAGAGGGCGATGCTCAGTGCTGGTGCCTTTGAAGAAATGCGAAAAAATCACATAATGATATTATTGTCAACCACGGTAGAAATGGCCTAGGTTTTGATGGCAATCGTTCGCAATTACCTTGCTACGATCACCGTGAGACACTGCGTCGGATCGCTTGACCTGATGACTCGGATGAGACGCAAAGAACAAAAAAGTGGAAAGTTGTGCAGTTTGACGGACAGATGCATTTTGATGTCACTGATCTCATGCCACCCGCAATTGCACTCAATTACACGGCCGAGCACGTCTCTTCCTTTGGCGCTGTGCCTTGGGCAGCGCTGGATTTTGGCCATCTCCTTCGCCCGCTGATGGTCCTCAGGACCGGGTTGTTTCCCACGACCGAACTGGTATTCGCCTTTGGCAAAAGCTGACAACCGAGAACAGGAGCACCTCATGGAGGTGTTTTGCCTAGGAGGTGTTTTCAAGTACACCTCAATAAGGAAACTTGAGGTGTTTTCTTGGGACCCTCTAAAAGTGACTAGAAAGTAGACCACTGAAGTAGGGGAAAGAGGTGGTTTCCCTAAATTGAGTGAGTGGCGATCGAGTAAAAGAAGAAAAAATTTCATCAGGAAGCACAGGAGTGAGGAAATAAAGTCACTGAAGAGACGATCAGTTTGGAAAAGGAGGTGTTTTCCCAACTTTGCTGCCAGTTACGAAAATGAGGTGTTTTCCCGACTTTTCTGCCAGTTAGGAAAAGAAAACACCTCTTTAGTATGTTGTATCCCCGTGAAGTGCTCTAGATGGGGGCCCTTTGGGCTCTATTGCCCAGCTTCTCACACCCCGCTTGTACCGCACAATTGACTCGGTGTCCAATCTAGACCACATGTTCCCACTTTCTTTTTATAGAAAGCGTCTGCGGATTTTCAGTTCTGGTGGGAGTACTTCGAAGATTTTCACGGCCTTCCCATGTGCCTCTCCCACCGAAATGGCTCGTGATTATATGGTCGCATGCTAATGACTTTGCTTGAGGCAATTATACAGTCACCCAGTCAGGTATGTGGGTTGTAAAAGGCGGCTGGCCGGAGGCTGTTCAGGCCTTTAGTTGTGCATTGCGTTAATTGTGAGCCGCCCGTAATGTTATACCCTCCTTGCTCTTGGCCCTGGTCAATTGATCCACCATACTGACAACCAGGCCGCCGCCTCAATCTTCATGAATGGTAGCAACTACCCCACCTCCACGGTGAAGCAGTTTAAATCTTTAAACTCTTCTACAGCCATGGTATTCCACAACATGATGAGTGGCTACCTCGCGAGAAAACTGAATGAGCCCATTTCTTCTCAAAAATCGAAGACGAAGACGACTGGAAACTTGAACCGACTGTCGTCCATGCACACTATTGATCGATTTGCAAACTCCAGTAGTATGCAGCTGCCTCGTTTTTGTTCTTGTTTTTGGAACCCTGGGTGTAGTGTGGTGATCATGAATGCTTTCATCATGGCGATTCAGCCGACCACCCCTACACATAGTTCGGGGGCGGTGGCCGCCAGTCGAAACTCGGGTCGACTCACTTTATATATTTTTCTCCTCCGAATCACTACCTGGCAGAACAAACGGTGGTGTCAAGCCTAGAGGCAGCAAGAAAGTACCGGCATGTGACAAAATTGGGACTAGCTTCGCGACAGAAACCGCGCTGCGGTAGATTTTATTTCTACTCCGGTAAGCGATACATTCTGCTGGGCAAAGCAGTATAAACAGTGATTGAATACTTTGCGGACCTTGCCAGGGGGCGCATAGCTCGAAACGCTGCGTGTAAATGCTGGAATTGAACCGTGGTGATGTCGGGCAGAGTGTTACGGTCTTGTGGTTTCTGTAGGCGACAAAAACAGGTCTTTCAACTCTTCAAACGCCATGGTTAGTTTCCAACGAAATCAAGGACGCTGTTTAAAAGATCGCCGCGGGTTTCTGTTCCTATTTTACGTTTGTACATGTACAAGCGGGCAGAGATGAGCAAGGGACGGTGCTGTCAGTTTGTTCTGTTGTGCACTGGTCGAGTGCCAGCCGTAGGAAAGGAGGATGTTCGTTACATTCTGTGCGGGAGAGCGGGAGCACCGGATGTGTGAGTCTGGCTTGGGCTTCGGGTTCACAGAAAGTGGCGTCTTTCCGACGACTCTGAGGCTGTAATCGAGTGCGGAGGGGAGGAGGGAGAGCACAGTCCACTGTTTTTTCGCGAAGTGACGGTCGATGACATGTGACTTGATGAATATCAGCTTGCTGGGTCCCCGGCCCGTTCGCCATTTTCTTCGGCCGCACTCTGGCCGCACTCTGGCCGCTAACGCGCGGCGTGTCATCACACGCGCTCCAACTATTTTTTCTAGCCCACCGGTCAGCGCTTCACACCACCCAGGCTGAATCGCCGTGCATCATGCCCTGGAGTGGAAATCTGAACTGGCTTTGCCCACCAGTGCATCGAATCGCCCATTGCATCCACCATTTCCAATGGGACCACACTGATGGTTCCCTTCTCGTACCACTTTGGTTCTTGGCCCCATGGTAGCTCAGGCTGTTGCTGTGCTCTTCTTCCGTGCTTTCCACAAGTTTGTTGCTGGCTCCCGGATATTCTATCATTGCACAGACCTCTTTCTGGACAGCACTTGCTGCTGGGATTTATTCTCCTCCCAGCTCCCAACCTGTGACATCGTCGTGATGCGCCTCTCTTGCTATGGCAATCATCAGCTTTTGTCGCCTCTGCCAGCCCGTCCCAGCTTGGCGTTCGAATGACAGCTCAGCTCCATAACTACAACGTTGTCCATCTGTGGTATCTGCAAACGTGTTTTTTCTTTCATAGCTGTATCAGTTTCTGCAACATTATTCTTTTCATGTAGCTATTTATGGATACCAGGGTTTGGGGGCATGCGTCTGCTTGCCTTAGGCCAACAGCTGCCAGCTTTCTGGCCGGGGTTATTTTAACGCTTCTTGACAGGGATTTTTCTCTTTCTGCGCCCTTCTCCCGCTTCTGAGCGTTTAAATTAGGAAAAAGAAAGCGGTTTCTTTAGTGTAGTGTTGGGAACTGACCGTAGATAGT
>JAOWAR010154503.1:0-10983 GCA_028571005.1 Clathrina lutea
CAACTGATTACGGATGCGTTGCTGCTGGCACCATGCACTTCTGGCCGGGCCGTATGGCCACAACACCCCAACACCTACCAGCCAGACGAAACTCGTTGGAGCCCTCCGTACTTTCTTTCCTATAATCCCAGGCTGAATGGCGTTGGCCAACCTGAATTTGACACGTATAGAAAAGGTGGGAAATCGTTTGGTAAGACTCAGCCGCAGTCTTCGACGGACAGTTCATATCAGAATTTTGGACTTTGCGAGCAATCTCACTTGCACAGGAGTACTCCATCACGTAAAGAAAGTCGAAAATCCGGCTCCAGGAATCTTTCCTGAGTGCACGCCTGAAATTGAAGACAGAAAACGGCGTTTAACACACGACTCTCTCGCCGTTCAGTTTCCCGATAGACCAACCTCGATCCATCGGCGTGTCTCGTCCACCGCCCTACCGACGTCTGTGGCACTGCCCTCGGAGAAACGAACTTCCACCTCCGCCAACTGAGTTCCAGCAGGGCGAGCAGGCACAAGTGTGTCCACTATTTGGCCAACAATGCTGCCACGCTTGTGAAGTTTCGGATTGTGTTCTCCGTTGGTGAAGAAGGGAGACGACACGCCCGGCAGGCTGCACTCTTCGACACCACGCGACATTCCCGAGCAGCTCGGCTCCTGAAGGAGGAGGAGGCGTGGCTCGACAAAATCCTTCCCAGGCCAGACCGCGAGCTGCCTAGTTTGAACGGTACGAAATTCCCCGCAAGACAAGTGATGGTATAAATATAGTTTATGCCAGTTTAAGCCCAGTTTGACTTTTCAAGCCTGTTGTACGAGCACGAGAGAGAGGACAGCCAGCCTTCATTTTCGAATGAGCGCTCGTGTTGACCTTCTTCATCGTACGTCGATACTGCTAATATCGGATACAAATGTGGGCTTCTCTGATTACTTATAAAAGAAATACCACTTAGCAATCCTTTCCTCCGTATTCATTTTCACGATATGTCTTTCGCAAGGACTGTATATCGTGAAAATGCTCGGCGCCCTGGCCCGGTTAAACGTTTACTTGTGATAATCATTAGTGTGGCCAGCCGTTTCAACTTTTACCCTCGAATTCCGAGTTTCATTTTCTTTTCCAACACAGCAACGTTTGAAAACTCTGAAGGCTGACCAGAACGTAGAGTACTTTTCCATTCGTAGAATCTACATGCAGCATTGCAATGAAGCTGGGGCGGGCATGCAGCAGCTGGCTTCATCATGTTCATGATCAGAGTGCTGACCGTGACCATGTCGACCAGCCGGGCTTGCGCAGCAGTCGGCCAGTTGTGCAGGTTGCTTGGGGCTGGTGGCCGAATCTGCAAGCACAACGTCGATACGATACAGGTAGGCTTCGGTAATGGTTGTTGTTGTTTATGATTCTTTTACTAGGGAAGACCCAACAGACCTATGTCGGTCTTATTACAGGGGTCCCTAGGTGCTGACGACGGTGAGTAGATACGAAAAGCAGATAGAGCACGAAAACGGAGAGAAGTCCAGAGGGAAGCCAAAACAGGAGAGAAAAGCTTTGTGTCACGATCGGACACGAGGAACAACGAAATCATTTTGAGTGCTGCCCCGGCGTCTTGTGATGCGAGAGGAGTGAGAAGAGATTGAGGAACAAATAACAAACAGAGAAGAGAAAAGAGGACTAAGGGTAGCGTTCAGAAACCTAAACCGCCAGACATACTGTAGCTGTCTTACAGAGACGGAAACCGGGAGTGGTGAGAGGCTGAAAAAGGGGCCAGACTGTGTGTACAGGGCGGAATAATAATATTGGGCGATGGCACAAACGGCTGCCTTTGTCACACGCTCAACACGACGAGCATCTGCTGCACAGACTGTGCCACCGTAAAGGTCAGTTAGGATGACAGACAGGCAAACGATGCGGAAGGAGTGTGTTGTCAGACAGAACCGCTTTGGTTGGCACTTGGGAAAATCGCTAATGACATTGAGAACTAACAGGTGCGGTAAGGGGTGCCTTTGGGCTTCAAAAGCATGACTTGCGTTTTCTGTAGGTTGACACTAAGACCACGGGAGGAGAGCCAAGTGACTAACATTGACAATGCTTCAAATAGGTCTGCAGAAATGTTAGTGGCAGAGTCACTGGTCCGCCAAACTCACGTCATCTGCCAAGAGAGTACTGTCCACTGTCTTCAGGAGAACATGAAGATCTCGGTCACTGCCTTGTGGGACGCCCCGGCTGCAAGGGTATCGATGGCCAGAGCCGTTGGGACCGTAGGATCTAGACAACCTTCTCACGGTCACTGAGTGAAGTAGTCAGTGTGGAACCAAGCAAGGACTGTGCTATGAGCACCGATGGAGAAGAGATCCTTTAGAAGAGTATTATGTTGTACACTGTCAAAAGCCTCTGACATGTCCAGGAACACTACACCGGTACGAGTTCGCCGGTCAAGCACTGTGGCCCACAAGGCTGTGTTCAGAGTGAGTGCGTCTTCAGCAGAGCGGTAAGGATGATAGGCAAACTGCTTGTTAGGAAGAACCGTACCCAACTCATCAATGTACTCGGGCCATAGTTGTTCATGAACAAGTCTTTCCAAGATCTTTGAGACAACAGGTATGGCACTGAGTGAGATGGGTCTGTAGTTATTTGGCACAGGCTTGCAATTGCCACATGCAGGCGTGATGGCAGCAAGCTTAAAAGCATGAGGAACAACCGGTAGAAAGAGATGTGTTGCCGGAAGAGCAAGGTTAGGTAGGGATCCAGTTCAGTGGTGAAGTGATGCAGGATGTAACCTGGAATGCCACCAGGACCTGATGCTTTGATGGCACTTTTCTGTGTTGATAATTTCGGAACCAGACTTGAGAGGGTCAGTGACAATGCTGGAGAACATAATCTCGAGTGAGGAGAGACTGGCATGTAGAACAGAATGGCTTTGCTGGCGACCAGTAAATTGATGCCCACAATCTTTTTTTTCTTTTTTTTTTTTCTTTGCATTTCTCCAAAAAGGGATGATTAATGCTTTTTTTCTTTTTAATGCTCAAATTGACAAATAATGCTTCAGTGATCTTCCACTATTCCTAATCATTTTCTAAGAATGGGAAGATGATTGCCCAAGCAAATTTCTCGATCACATTTACCACAAGCAACAATACGTTCTTGCACTGACTTCTCTATAATGTTTAGAGTCCCTCAGTGGGCCCTCACAGTAGCCTGGATCCTTGCCCGGGTCCACGTCAACTACGGTTGGCAAGGTTGTTCTGTACGGACCAACAGTCTTATTAGCCAAAGAGTAAAACTCCTCGGAGATAGGCCACCTATTAAGCTTGCTACGCAGTGGGATCGATCAGGAAAGGCTGGGCTCCGTGAGCATTTGGAGAAATCTACGTAGATCTACGAGTTGCACGTCTTAGGCTCTGTCGAGATAATTATAGGTATGTATTGGCTTATGTGCATGTGCGCACACAGGCTCAAGACAGCCCTTCAACGTCATCAACAGAATCAGACGAAAAGGTCTACCGGTACTGCTTCCCGCCCAAACCCGGCTTTCCTCAATTGCTCTAGAACACTTCTCGTAGCTTCCTAGAGTTCGCCTTCATCTGGATGAGGGATTCGCTGGCAGACCCAACGTTTCAGGCCCGACCGTGAGGCCTTCTTGTAAATTTTGTGTCCTCTTCAGCACACGGGCCTGCAGCAGAGGGATGCCTCACAGCACCTTGCTGGGCTGAACAGTGCTCCCTTGGAGGCACTTTCACCACCCTTGGTGAACTCCCTTGCTCCTTTGGAGCGCACAGTTTTGCTCTCTTGGAGCATCCGGCCTCCTCAGCAGGCTCAGCTAGCGCAGTTGCTCCCTTGGAGCATGACACTTTGGCAAATTCTATGGCCTTTGGCCGCTCTTATTCAACTCCCCTGCCGCCTTCATCCAGCAGTGTGCCTGATACAAGGCAATTGCTCCACTACCCTAATGATCCCATACCTGAAGTGGACAGTCAATCCTCAGTCACACCATTTCACCCTTTGCCCAAAGGCCCATGTGCAGAGGCTAGTGTGAGCAACAGTGTTTGTTTGTTTTTTTCATCCGGATCTCTGCCTTTCATCTGCTGTACAGATCGATCCTTGAATGTCCATGTGCGTAAATCAGCATTTTCGGACCACCTTGTCAAGTGAGTCGCTGGAGCAGGTGCCGCAGAGACACGGCCCTCAATCCCTGCTCTGGCTACCCTGGCAACGGACCAATTTATCTTGAATCAGCTCGGTCAGGGTGGGATACGGCGTCTAGATTCCAGACCATCCTGTCAGTTGCTAATCCTTTGGAAGAGTTGTGGCAGGAGATGCTGACCTCTGCTGGGGCGTCAGACACCTCCACTTCAGAGGTACATATTCCTGCCCCTGTTCCTGTCATCCTTTAGAACATCCAACAGGTGCTAGCCCTCAGCTGGGCTCCACTTCGGCCAAGGTTACGATGGAGCAACGGAGCGTCTTCTCTCCGCAGTCAGCCCACAGCTGACTGAGCTCGCACCAGTGACGCTGACATACCGTGGCACTGAATTGTTCAGTAGCGCTTTCTTGACAGAGGCACAGGAGCACTCCAAGAGCACCAAGGTCTTGTCTCACGGTGTACACAAAGCTTGCAGGGTTGGAGCCGTAACCATTGTGTCAGTGACCACCGCAAGCAGCGTTTTGGGGTGCAGGGAGGATCGGTACGTGGCGGCACACCACACCAGCTGCATCAACCACGAGGACAGATGTTCTCTCAAATCACATCCCATTGGCAGCCGCCCACCGGGACTCACCTGAGCCTCTCCCAGCATCATCCGAATCCGGGGCCAAAACAGCTCAGCCCGGCCAGGTCAGGGGTGAGCTCGAGGATTGATTCCCTCCAGTGACAGCAAACCAACACCAACATACCAACAGCCTGCTGCACACTTATCTCCCTGGTCTGGCACATTTGCTGCCTTGCCCAGGCGACTCCGGCAGGCTTGCCCAGGCGACTCCGGCAGGCTCTCCCAGCATGGACGCAGCTGACAAGCAATCCTCGGATATTAGAGACAGTCCAGGGCTACCACCTACACCTGGTGGAAGAGCCGTGCCAATCAGAAGAGCCCCCTCCGTGTCAACTCACTGCCTATCAGAGACGGTTGATTCAAGTTGAGTGTCAGGAGCTGTTGGACACGGTCATTCAGCCAGACAAAGATCATCCGGACCCATTTGTCAGCTCCTTATTCATCATCCCGGCCAAAGAAGGATGGCAGGGAGAGGCCAATTATCAACCTCAGTATGGGGGCTCAATGGATACCTGCAATATTCTCATTTCAAGACGCAAGGGCTCCATACGGCGCACAACCTCTCGCGGCCAGGCAACATCCTCACCAACGTGGACCTGAAGGGTGTGTACTTCTCTGTGCCAATAGGCACAAGACACCGGCATGTGCTGCGATTTCAGTCAGAAGGTCAGCTTTTCAAGTTCCAGTGCCTACCTCAGTTTTGGTCTAGCACCGGCACTAAGGGTGTTCAACAAGGTCCTCTAGCTAGTGGTGGCCACTCTCCGCCAGATGGGCATCCGGTTAGTGATCTACATAGACAACATCATGGCGGAGTCCGGTGACAAGAGCAGGGCACACACTTATACAGTGCTGGACCTCTCGACTTCCATCTCGGTTTCTCCATCACTTGGGCGAAGTGCCAGCTTGCCCCATCAGTCTGTTGGAATTTCTTGGGGTTCTGATCAATTCAGTGCGGATGGAGTTTATACTGCTGGAAGCAAAGGCGTGAGCCATCCAGTGCCAGGATATCCTGGCAGACCCACTGCATCAATAACTGTCCAGTCACTTGCCTCGCTCATTGGCAAAATGAATACCTCTGTGGCAGCTGTGCTTCCAGCTCCTTTATGCTAGTTCTGTTTGCAGTGCCTAAAGAACAGGGTGCTTTGCAGCCGTTGTCAGGCGTACGCGCAGGTTATTACTCTCAACCAGGAGTGACAACATGACCTCAATTGGTGGGTGGCACATTTGTTGTCGTGGAACGGTCGTCCAGTGACAGTGACATCCCCGGACTTAGTCATCCAGTCTGACGCGTCCAATGCAGGTTGGGGTGTGTCCTTTGGCGAGATCCACAAGAACAGCCATTGGAGGAGACAGGAGTCAGAGCTGCACATCAATTACATGAAGATCTACAGTGAACGCGGAACATTGAAAGGGTTTGGGGGAAAAGATGGAGCGGTCAGAGCGGAGAGCGCATCCGGTCAAGCCAGATATCACTTTTTTGAAAAATGAGAAGGGAGATTTTACATTTTCAACCTCCTGTTCAAGATTCTTCCCTGGGTTAGAGGGGCGACAAAACTGAAGGACAGAATGGAAGCGATTTAAAACGTTTGCGACTGTATAAGGCGAAAAGGGACGTGGTCTCAACACCCGACGCCTGCTTTCATCTGCTTTCTCTCTGTCTTGGTCTGTCCATTTGTCATGAACTCTTCCTTGCCTGTTGCCCTTCTGATCATCAAGACCTATCTTTCTCCTCTCCCTCTTGTCCTTCTGCAAGTGAAGAACAGGAGAGGAGGCTACCACTTCTACTTCAGGTCGAAGCAGCACCAGAACAGGCCCAAAGTCCTGAAGGCATTTTTGGGTGCCCTCCCCTCAACTGGTGTCGACTTGATGTGTGGCAAGGCTCATCTCGGGGGTGCCTTCTCCAAGGTGGACCACAAAGTCTACCAGCCCATGCAGTGTGCCGATGCCTACTGGTTGGGCTACAACTTTGGAGCTCTCCCCGCGCAGGCCCCATGGTTTCGTGACTGCCCCCGTCTGGCCCAGTTCCTGGACGAGCACGGAGAGAGGACTGAGCCAGACCATCTGCCAGCACTCGCGACCAATGATCATGGCGTAAGTTATAGACTAAGGTGGTCAAGCCAAACTAAACTCCAATTCCCTGAATTAACAAAAAATGGTGGCCTTTCCGCTCTCATGCATGGTTGCTTAGGCCAACCTTGTCTAAGTAGGGGGCCAGGGTTTTTTTATACATATTTTGAATGTACGGGGTTAAACCACTTTCTTTTTATTCCTCTCTGCTGTTTGCCTTTTTCCTTGTCAACTTAAGCTACTTCTATTGAGTTTTTCATAGCGTAAGGAACACGAAAATCAAGCCACTTATGGTATTCGGAAAGCGTGAGTGACTCTCGTCTTCTAGGTGAATTGGTACCGCAGGTTCGAGTCCAACCCACCTTGTATCTTTGTTTGACGGATGGTGCTCCTGTGAGCCGCCTATACATTTTTTCTCTTCTCTTCCTTCTACTTCTCCGACTTTCTATTCTGCCTCTCGGCTTTCAAGCATAAAGCATTGCCACAAAAGTCCCACACTTCGTGACATCCACAACACCTTTGGCTTTTTGGGCAAAGACTGTGACACTATTTCGCGGATTGAAACAGGATCAATTTGTACGCAGCTTGCCAGAGCCTGCTTTGTATGCAATTTCTGATTACGCTTTCCTGTCGCTCGACAAGGACAGCTTTCATTCTTTCCTTCATGTGTAGAGACGCATAGTCTTCAGCTCCTATATGGAGTGACAAGACGTAGATCCGGCCCATTTTCGTATGTAGCTGGAACAAGCCCTCGCAGAACTTAACGTTTTGCTAAGCTAGTCCGCATTCCGAATGGTGCACGTACTGGAAAGATTTATGCTCTCACGCTTCAGCGGAACTTCACTCAGAACGGCAGCGCAGACTGCTCTCAGTGCGGAGTTTCTCTGTTTTTTTCTACGACAACTCGTGTACAGGCTTGGTAATTGAATTTTTTGGTTTGTCGATGGGTGTGTGGTGGTGGTGGGGGCTGTCCGAGTGATAAAAGCTTGAGGCCTAGAGCTTGTGCAGTTCGTTTGTTGTGCAAAAACTTCTATTGACGGCGCGGGACGATTGATATTGTATGTCACAAGAATTTCGAAACACAAGCCAGTGGCAGTGTCCCAAGTGCTGAAGATTTCCTTTCATATTTTGTCAATGTTTGGCGGGAAGGACCTGGAGAAGGGCCCAAGGGGCTGTGAAGCAAATGTGTCTCGCAAACCCATTGTACCCTGAACCGGTTCTGCCCCCTGGATTGATGATTGCTTTAAGCACCAGACCGTACTCCACCTGGAAGGCCTAATTAACACGTGCTTTCGTATACGCACGGACACGAAGCCAGAGAAAAAAGGAGAGAGTGCCTGCCACTAAATTTCAAGTGTATGAGAGAGAGAAAGATAAAGAGAGAGAGAGAGAGAAGAAAAGTCTTACTGCGAGTGTTTTTAATCGAAAGATATGGTCGTTCGTCTGGGCACAGAAGTCAGCCTGTTCGGCTCAGTCTTTATGTAGGAAGAGGTACCACACCCGGGTAAGGCTAGGCCTGGACCTTTCTGCGCATTTCAGATGACTTTCAAAAATTCTTTCGCAGGCCTATCACTCTCTAAAATTTCTGCTCTCTGCCCGGTGAGCCTCTTCTAGTAAACGTCTGTCGTAGTGACGGCTACCACTGAAATATGTGTGCACGTGGGCAACTAAATTGCAGGTGGAGCGCGTGCTTGAATTGTGGGCCCACTCGACCCTATTTGGATGAAAAGGAGTTATATTTGAACCGATCGCCTGAGCGCATTGAACTCGCCGGCTGATCGACTGGTAGAGCTTTACGTTCTTTGCCGAATGTGGAAAAGCCTCTTTCTGAACAAGTGATGTGTTGGCAGCTACCACGGGGCTTGTGCGCAAAAAGTATATGCACAGTGTGGTATGTGCATGCAAATGAAAGTAACATCCCTGGTGTTTTTGTTTGAGCCTATTATTTAAGAAAGAAATGTTGCACTTGAGCCCAACAGTGAGTGCGGTGGACTGAACACCTACTACTACCAGGGGTACCGCATGATGAATGTTTTTTTTCTTCTTTTTTTTTTTAATTTATCTATTCTTGGGAGGGGGTAGCGGCTCGAAATACTTCAGTGATTCTGGTTTAATAAAACATTCTGGCGGAGCGCTAAGGCGTGAGGCCGTGAGGCAAAGGATCTCGCCGGCCTTCGAAATGATGAGACGCAAATGCATCGGGAGGTTACGCATGCAACTATTCTACTGACAACATCAACGATATTCCTGTCTAAACCTATTTCTGGGTTATTGCTTCATTCCTTTCTCTCAAGGATGATAATTGAAAGCCAAGACTTCGAGACGCGACGTACTTCAGAGGTTCTGGTTTGAGAAAAAAAACCCGGTGGAGCGCCGAAGGCGTGAGGCCTGTGAAGCATTTCGCTAAACTTGGAAATGATCAGAATACTACAACGATCGGGCGTCCAATTTTTTCCTTCTCTATTCAAAAGAGGGAATAGCACCGAAGAGGGATCGGAAAATGGGGAGGGGTACGGACACGACTAGTCTACTAACAACAACCGTGAGATTCCATTCCAAACCTATTTTGAGGTCATTCTTTGGTTCCTTTCTTTCAAGGATGACATATGAAAGGCAAGAGTTTGAGGCTCGGCGTATTTCAGTGATTGTCGTGTAAAAAAAATCCTGCCCGAGCGCTGAAGGCGTGAAAGCTACGAAGGATTTCGCCTCGAGCTTCAAAATAATCAGACACTAAATTGATAAGACGTCCACGTTTTACCTTGTCCACTCGAATCATGAAATAGCACGAGAAACAAATTACAAAACGGGGAGGGTTGTGACGGCAAGGGCCTGCGGTGGCTCCATGCGTACGCGACTTGTTCATGCGGAACGGATCTCGAGGCAAGGAAACAGATGAAGCAAATTGCTTCACCATCCCGGGAATCACTTGTTCTGACAAAATTCTGAATCACTCTTTTTGCTGCTCTGTGGACAAATTGTATATGTACATGTATAAAGAACTTCAAAGAAGTTCAAAGTTGTTTGACCGCACGGAGAAATGCAATCCTGACGAGTGCCGAGACCGGGACTCGAACCTGCGGCACCAAATTGCCTAGCAGACGAGAACCACCTGATTGTCCGCTGCGACATCCCGTCATCCTCAAAAAAGGGATGGCGCAGTTTCTAGGTCAGGCGGGAGTCCGCAGTTTGGAATATGGTAGCGACCGAGCACCGGACGGTTACCACGTACTACGTGATTTGAACCGATCGGCCCCGAGAGAAACGGTCAACGCCGAGCTAGCGAAACAGTATATGCACAAAAATCATCAAAGAAATTCAAAGTTGTGTGACCAAAAGGAGAAATACAATCGAAGAAAATTTCCTGAATTTTGAGCGTCAGGAAATTTTGTATATACGTGTATATATATGTATACATTCGGTAATGCTTGCGAAACGTCTGAATTCTTAATAAATTGACTGGTGAATTAGGATAATTTTTCATAAAATTATGCCCTATTCGGGAAAAAAATCGAAAAATGTTTGAAGATCGAAGCACTGACGTTGATGTTTATCCTCTGTACTGTTTATTCGTAGACTACGAGTCGCCCTCCTTCCCATGCGAAACCCTGTCAGTTCGGAACAGAAAGAGCGAGTGAAGGCCAGGTTTCCTCCCCGGCCGCGGAACATCTGTCTGAGAAATATCTTGCAAACAGGTTCCGGTCCAGTAGTGGGGCTTGCTAGTTTTCCTCGTCTTTTCTTTTTGTCCGAAGAGCTCTGGTTGACATGTTGAGCGTTACTTGTGCCAACTGTGCTTCCAATGCGATGTTTGATAGCATGCCATGTAATCGGGCACTTGATGCACTGCGGTAGCGCACGATCAACCAGAGAACATGGGGAACACCAAGGCAAATATTGTACATGACCAACGGTGGGAACGAAACCAAAGAAACATGAACCAAACTGCAATATCATAGCAGCCAGGAAGAAATTCGATCCTTAGAACTTCGAAAGTTGCCATGCCACTCAGGCCAGCCTTGTCACAAAATCTCCTGTTGACGTTCAGCGGTGCCGAAGTCATCGTGGCAACAATCCAGTCAGGAATGAGTGCCAAGAGAGAGAGAGAGAGAGAGAGAGAGAGAGAGAGAGAGAGAGAGAGAGAGAGAGAGAGAGAGAGAGAGAGAG
>JAOWAR010154514.1:0-10983 GCA_028571005.1 Clathrina lutea
ACGCCGCTGTCAATCACGATCGTGCCCTAGAGAAAGATCACGACGGCCCTAGCTCTGGAGCGCTAACGGGCTTGGGGGTCTACGAACGCGCACTGATGACCCACCCGCTCCTCCTCCCTTCGGAGTACCTACAGAGCTAGCTTCGTGAACGGACAACGTCCATGGTCAAATTTGCTCAAGCCGTAGAGCTCCGCGAACTACTCTACGATCTTCCACGATCCGACAGCATGCGCATGAATCACGACGTGATCGAACATGCGCGGAGTGGATATCGATTGCAATTTTTGAATGCAGCCAGCCGCGCGGACGTCATGCGTGCACGCATACAGTGCAAAATTTGGTCTCGCTCGGCAAAATTATGGCAAAACTCGATGACCGCCGGTCCAGTCATCAGTCCTGGCTACGGTTGTCTTCCAGTAGTCGTATACAGTTAGCATCAACACAAAACTCATGTCGATAACAAGGGTCAAGCACCCTTCCATTTCGTACGCTCCCCTTTTGTCAGCACACGTTTGGCATAGACCAATACGCATAGAGGCTTACACGTTTGTTGCCTCAACCAGACGTGCGAGAACAGCCACGAAAAAATATAATAAAAAAATAAAGCTGTGTTTAACCACCTACAGTCCCTACGGACATCACAGCGGCAACCATTTCTGGAGTTTGCGTGCTGATCTATCATCAATTTTGAAGAGAAACATGGTTGTCGACATGTAAATGTGGGCTATTCTCTCAGGGAAGCCGGTAAACAATTGTTGTTGGAAATGGTTGTTTGGTTCAGACAACCTTTGCTTAGGCGATTTTCGCTCCTATATTTTATGAGTGACTTCGGCAGATACTTGATGAAAGGAGAACGATTGTTTTATTGCATTCACCAAGCAATTTTTCTCACCAGCCCGAAGAAGGGCTTGGGGCCTCTTTTACCCAATACACCCTGCTCAATTCGCTAAAACTTGGCCTCAGCGTGACGAGTGGCTAGGGACTTCTTTCAGCATGTACACGCGCGGCTCGGCGATTGGCAAAATCTGACCCCAGCGCAACGAATTGGCAATTTTTCGTTTTCAGGCTTATGGATGAAATGGGTAGTTTAGGGCCCAAGAAAACACCTCTTTTTGGTTTGAGAGGTGAAATCGATCGGAAGTTGACAAAAACTAGCCCGTCTTTTTCCACCACTTTTGCTCGGTTTTGCCGTGACGTCACAAGATCCGAACTGTTTTGGCGTGAACGGTGTTGGTAGCTGATCAGGTTGTTCACTTTTCAGAGTTGATAAGGTTGCCCTTTACACCATCGAGCTTGGTGCCACTCCTTGGAGGATATTTTCTTTTTCATTTCATCATGGTTCGATGCTGTGATCCCTGCTGCTCGAATGACGACAGAAGGTAGGAGCGAAGTGCCCTGTCCTTTCAGTGTTTTCCCCGAGACTCAAAGCTCAAGAAACTTTAGATTACGAAAGTTGCACATGGTCAGTCATGGGAGCCTGGCAGTGTACGGCTGTGCTCAGACCACTTTCAGGAGAGCTGTTTCAACCAGACCCTCAAGGAAAAAAGACTGTCTCTGGGCTTAGTCAAAGATGAGCCGATTTCTGTGGGGAAACGGTGTATAAGCCTGACGCATCTTATGCTCTGCAAAGGTAGCTGATGTCTCTACCCAGTATGAGCTGCTCTTTGGCTACACCTCCGACCATAACTGTCACGGGGCGGAGTAGACGGATGATACATCTAGCTCTAATGACGAGACGGTGACTCTATCAGGATCCTTTACTTCCACAGCCTGTCAACGCAGCAGGACGTTAGAGCCGTCGTCGATGGCTTACGTTCGCGGGCCCAGCGGCTGTGTCAGGTTTTCGACCAGCTTGCCTACGTGGCTCGAAGCGGTATGGCTGAATCTCACGAAGTCTCCAACCCGGAATAAGATTTGTAACCTCGCCTATGGGCTGCTCTTCGCTTTCAGTGGTGTCATTTATGTCTCTAGATAGCTACAGTCACAACGACAAAGAAGACACCTGTCATGGGAGGATGCTTGACAGCTAACAACACCGTTCGCGCCTGTTCGCGCCCAAAAAGTTCGAATCCTTTGACGCCACAGCAAAATCGCGCGAAAGTGGTCGAAAAAGACGGGCTCGTTTTTGTCAACTTCCTGACCGATTTCACCTCTCTAACCAACCAGAGGTGTTTCCCGGCCTGGGCCCTAAACCACCTATTTCATCCAAAAACCTCGAAACGAAAAATTGCTCGGGATTCCCCTTTCAGACCTTCTTTAGCCAATACACGCGGATCAATCAGCGAAATCTGATCTCAGCACAACGATTGACTTGAGACCTATTTTGGCAATTATGCGCGGTTCTACTACCAAAATCTGACCTCAACAGGACGAAGGACTTGAGGGCTCCTTCGCATATATAATCCGCGTGGGTTGATTTTCGAAATCTGACCTCAGCGGGGCGAAGGGCTTGAGAGCTCCATTAGTCGGTGTATGCCGGCAGCTTGATTCGCTGAGTCTTACCTCAGGGCTATGAAAGGCTTGAGACCATTTTAGGCTGTAATTTCGCGTGGTTCGACCAGCGAAGTCTGACATCAGCGCAATGAAAGGCTTGAGACTTCGTTTAGCCTTTTTGTGGATTTCCATCAGCGAAATCAGGTCTCGGCGTGACGAAGAGTTTGAAACCTGGGCTAAGCTGTACACTCCTGTATAAAATAAGCGCTGTGTGATTCCAAGGACTAAGCAAGACATGACTTCAGTGTGACATGTACAAAGGGCCTGAAGGAGTCAGCGAAATCTGACCTCAGTGCAACGAATAGAGGAGGGGCGAGCTTTACGCTCTCATACGGGGAATTACAATAACCAGAAATAAATCCCTGTCTACTTCCGCAAAGGTGAGAAGAAGAGAAGGAAAGAAAGGAGAAAAAGCGATGGGATCCTCTTTTCTTACAACCTTACAACACACACACACACACACACACACAAAATGGAACCATCTACGGTAACTATGGTCCTCCGGCAAAATCAAGAGTAGACAGTTAATGTCACAATGTAATCACAGGGAAAAATTCTTAAAGAACAGCATCGAGTGAAAACAAGCAGACCTTTCGGAACATTTATAAATTCATTACAAATACGGATCTTATCTGATTCTCCTTCCTGTTGTTTGCTTTCTGTCCAGAGATCTGTCACAGAATGTGCTGAAAGAGATCAACTTATGGCATTTTGGGACAAAGGCTTATTTCAGCTCTAAGGCTAAACTTACAAAACCGTAAGTGCCAAAATTGCAATTGATTGTGATTTTCAATCCTGTTACTATTTTTTTCTGAGGTTACATGCCTGTAAGAGAAGTTTGGTAGGACTTTCTGGAAGTTTCAGCTAAAGCAGGATACATATTTGCTTCAATGTCACAATAAGGTAAGCCCTAACGTTTGCACGTGTGCTTGGAACCATGTATAACCGAATCTGGGAGAGCATTTGTGGGAACAATTTGAAGGTAGGTGTGATTTCAAGTAAAGGAGGAACAGCAAACCAATGTGGTGAACGAAAGTGATGTGGTCTGCTGGTACAGGCATTATGCGAAGCAAAAAGCTCCTGGATTTTCACAGCAGGAATCACTTCTTTCCTTTCTTTCTTCTTCGTTACGGCCTTTGCCACAGTTGCTTTTTGCATGACATTTCCACATGTGGCATGGCTGCATGATTTTTTTTCATAGATTAATCACAGCTGACCCAAGACGGTCCTGCTGGAACTTCTCCTGGATGGACTTTTGGGCAAAAGGGTTAATTTTCCTGAATTCATATTCATCTTGTACCAGCGAATACATCACACTTGGCCTTGCAGCCATTGCATGCGCTGGGTGACCACATACATGTTAACATTTATACCAAGTCTTCTCCCATTAGCATGATGGGAAAAGGGAATAAAAGTCGAAAATGTAGCGTTCTTCCAGAATGACAATTTCTCCTGCTGGGAGGATATTGGGTCAGGTATCATTACCAGGATATGAACAATGTGGAACACAGGATCAATCGGAGCACAGAGAATACCACAAGCCTCGGTATGCCAGGCCCTGTAAGGTGTATCTTCGAGCGTGACATTGTGTTGATCGACTAAACTGAAGACACATGCATGAAGAGTTGAGTGCGCAGTTCCCAAGAATGAGTTGACTTTGTTCCTGAAGTACGAGATCGACTTCTAGCAAAGTGTGGCAGTTTCCCTTACAACTGAAAAAATGACAGGGGAGATTCATCCTTTTCGCTTCTGCACCCAATCCATTGGTTTGTGGTGTCTACTGTAAACTACACACGCAGGGGAAGTTGATCTCGTATTACAAAAACAAAGACAAGACATTCTAGAGTTTGCAAAACCTTTTTCAAACTTATTGTAGTCTGACCGGGGCATAATTCTATCCAAAAATTTGCCAGGTCTTCTGTCTTTGTGAACTTAATCAGAAACGATAATGTCTCACCACATTACCGCTGGCTTCGGCAATGATGAAGAATAACAAAGAAAGAGGACAGATGCAAGTGGTGCGTGCATGAAGCCACCGCAGTCCGCCAATCATCACGAATCTCCACTCGTTTGTTTCGAACCGTGTGTTCCACTCTGTGAAGTGCGTAAAAGAATTAGAATGTCCGGCCATTCTGGTGTATGATTCTTTCGCATACATTCCTCGCAACCCTGTACCTTCTGTGCTCAGCCAGGCCTTTCCTGTGTCGAGGATATCGTCCACACTTTTGGCCACCCCTGCCAAACACCCGACTTCAGTTCCTTCAAACAGATTTGAAGCTATCCTTTCAACTGCTTTGCAAGAATTTGACTCACCACCTCCTCCAGATTGGAGCATTGGGACAACCCGTTTTTCCAAGATGCGGCATTTGCATAACCATTTCACCGTAAGGTTCATTCGGCTGCTTCCTCCGCAATTAAAACTGATTACGTCTAGATCCATGTTAGCAACCGCCTTCTGAGCTCTGCCCTTCAGCTACCGTGCCAGCCTGTACACCGTTTAGCTCTTGTCCATTTCCTTCCTGATCATTTGTCTTTCAAAGGTCGTCAAATAGGCATTGTTGTCGCCTTGTTCCTATAACCTCACCACAGCACCGGATCAACTGTGCTGCAGGGTTCCAGCAAACATTTGGCCAAGGTCAACAACTGGATGTCTTGTTCCCGTTGCTTTTGCTCCTGCTGTATTCCCTCCTTTTCTGGCTGTCTTCAGTCAAGCTCACTTGCTTCAATGAATTAATAAGTGATCTGTCTCAAGTCATCACCCCCTTCTCGCTTGCAAACACTATGTCTAAATGAACTGGAATTCGCCACTTCAACATGACCGTGTCCTTCATCATGACCAGCATTGGTTACCGCCGAGCCTGTTGGATCCTCACCACCGTCTTCAGGCCCTGGAAGAATCATTCTCGAATGCATGTCCGTGTATGGCTAGCTCATCACACTTCTCCTCAGGCAAACCTGGTCTAAATAGCTGGCCACTTGAGGAGTACCATCTGTGATAAAACCTTAGAGAGTCCAGGACTACTCAGCAAATTGATCTGATTTTTGCACCTAAGTGATGAGGCTTTTGGTGATAAGTCTCGTCGGTCATATCTCATCTCCAGGGTATGACTAATGCGTCTTAAGTTGCTTGGGATGGACAGCAGAGAATGCACCGACTCATGAGCTTTACCAAGAACAGTTCAGCTGAGCGAGGTTTTCAACATGGGTAAATCGACAGTCGTTGGTAGTGCTGGTGAACAGTTCAAAGAACACAGGCTGGTCTTCCGGCGATCCCATGAAGGTCAGTAGTTTGACAATGTCACCTGCTGCGATGCTTTGCGAAGCCACGTTGAAAGTGGAAGGCTTACAGTCACTGGGTGGTTTGGGTGAGTGATGAGGTGCTGGGGAACCACTTGAGGCAGAGTTCTCATCTACAGCCCTAGAGCTGAAGCTGCATGAAGGTTTGAGATGCATATTGGTGTTCATGACATGTGCAATGCCAGTTGTTGTGCAAGTCTGCGGACCCAAACTTAGGGGAACGGGCGCAGGTGTTAGCGATACTGTCATTGCAGAAGCGGTGGTCACGGCTTGGGCCGAGGGCAGTTGCAGTTGCTGAACCAGATCATCTTGGCACTTTGGTTGTTGTACTTCCATGTGCCTCGGAGGAAAAAACCGGTTCACATTAAGTGATTCCTGCCTTTAACTTGTGGTTTGGCCAAGTGAAAACAGCTGCTCAACGGTGGTTTGCAAATCTTTCCCGGTTAACGTCCGATCATTTTGCTCAGGCTGTGGAGCGAGCTGTTGGTACTGGGCGTATTGGGCTGTATCCACCCCTTCCAGCCAGGTAGTAGCATTTGTGGTAAGCATTGTGGCTGATTGGCTCCTTATACCGAATGTGCGTCGCTCCTCTTCGTCATCGTTTCGAGACTCGACAACAGCGTGCTGGAGATCGATGAGTTGTTGCTGGTTTCTTCGAATGGCGTTATTGCGCTCTGCTTCATTGAGCTCCTGATGCTTTCGCCGAGCAGCTTCATTAACCTCCTGTGTGCATCAAGCCTTTCAAGTCATCTTCCAGCCGTTGTCTTTTGATGATCACAGTCGATCTCACTGATTAGCCTTCGACAACATGTCCTACCTGTGTTGCTGAGGAGGTCGGAACGGTCTTTGGCTACAACTGTTTATGGTTGACGCCTTGACTGTGAACTACTCATCCCGGGTTTGGGCCTCATGTTAGAGGAAACTAGTTGGAAATATGTTCTGGCGCAGAAGTGAGGGCTCTTGTGGTTTCTGCTACTCGCTGCGTGAAAATGCTGGACACTATCCACCTGGAAAGGGGGGAGGATGAAACCACTTTATAAGGTCTGACCGTTGTAATCGCTCTGTTTCAACACAATCTGTGTCTGCGGCCTCTGCAGCTTCTGCAGGGCAGAGAGTCTTCCCTGCGAATCTTGAAGATTCCCTGCCAAGATTTCCTGCGAATACGTGGTCTTTGGTTTGTTCCATTCCTTCAGGGATAGTAATTGAAAAGCAAGAGTTTGAGGCTCGGCGTATTTCAGTGATTCTTGTTTGAAAAACAATCCTGGCGGAGTGCCGACTGCGTGAGACCTGTGAAGCATCTTGCTGAACTGAAATGATCACACACGAAAATGATGAGACGTCTAATTTTGCCCTTCTTCGTTCAAATCACGGATTAGCACCAAACGCGGATCGCAAAACGCAGAGGCGGTAAGTGCCTGACTACCCTACTGGCAGCGTCAGTTACATTCCTTTCCAAATCTTTTTTGTGGTTACTGCTTGGCGTATTTCTTTCTGCGATGACCAAATGAAGGCAAGAGTTTTAGCTTCGACGTATTTCAGAGATTCTGGTTTGAAAAGCTATCTGAGCGGGGCTGGAAGGCGTGAAGCCTGTAAAGCGTCTCGCCGAACTTCGAAATGATCACACACTAAAATGGTGAGATGTCTAATGTTTCAGTTCTCCATTCGAATCACAGAAAAGCACCGATGACGGGTCACAAAGTGGAGAGGGGGTTTGCAGGCGACTGCCCTACGAGCAGCATCAGTGATTATTCCCTTCAAAATTTCTCTTGTGGTCATTTCTCCGTTTCTTTCTTTCTGGGTTGACATGTGAAAAGCAAGAGTTTGAGGATCGATGTACCTCAGTGAGGAGAGGGGGTATGCATGCGACTGCCCTACTGGCAGCGGCAGTCATATTCCATTCAAAATATATTGTGTGGGCATTGCTTCGTTCCTTTCTTTTTCGGACGACAAAAATGAAAGGCAAGAGTTTGAGGCTCGACGTAATTCAGGGATTCTGATTTGAAAAATCTTGGCGGAGCACTTAAGGCGTGAAGCCTGTGAAGCATCTCACCAAACTTCGAAATGATAATGAAACGAATTATAAACATGACAAGATAACAAACTAAATGAGGATGGCGTCTGATACCCTCAGGTTGGCGCTTGGGGTAGAAAACATGCGGGTTAGTTCAAATTTAACGGAACGGCAGTACAAAGCTCTGGAAGACACCGGCAACCCTCGTGTTAGTCCTTGTGCAGAGAATAAATAGAATATAAATGCCAAACAAGCAGAGGATACTCCCTCACATCAAGTGGCAAAATAAAGCAACTCCCATTCAAGGAGAGGGCACTTCCTTACAACAAGCCAAGGTTACACTATGCCGTCTTGCATTCCGAATGTTGTAAAATCCACAGAGCAAGAGAGAGAGAGAGCACAGAGTGCAGAGAGAACATGGAGATCAGAGAGAAGGTGTGTGCAGGAAGAGAAGAAGAGAGAGAAAGAGAAAGAGAGGGTAGAGAGCAGAAGAAGAGAGACAGAGAGGCAGAGGAGGAGAGAGAGAGATAGACAGACAGGCAGAGAGAGAGAGCAGAGAGAATGGAGAGAAGAGATTTGACCTCATGGAGGGAAAAACCTTTACAAAGAAAATTTAATGAAACTCATGCTCCCTGCCGAGACCGCGAATCGCAACTCATACTTGTGGAACCAAATCGCACACAAGTCCCGCCTAGCTATCCGTTACGCCATGACGTCATACTTGAAAGGAGTGAGAATGGCGCCGTCAATGTCGTCCATGCGGGAAATCTCGGTCCGGAAGATGGTGGTAGAGACAGATTGCAGGACGATTGAAACTGACCGGCCACCAAAAGAAACTGTCAAAGCAAGGCTAGTATGGTCAGATTGGAAAGAAAATTTGTGACTGGAGTAGAGAAAGGAAGAGAGAGACGGAGGGAGAGAGAAGAGGAGAAGGAGAGAGCCAGAAGACAGAGTTAGAGAGGGAGAGGAGATAGAGAGGGGACAAGAGGAATACCGGCAGGCAAAACTGAATGCAGACAGCCAGATAAACAGGCGCACAATCTTACAGGCTGCGAGTGACCTTAGTCAACAAAAAGGCACCTCTCGGAAACCCCCTACAGGAGCCAAGAAATGTCCAAGATGTAAACTTGGAGCCCACTGTTTGAGAAAAGTGCACATAGCTTGCTGGAACATCTTCCAATGAAGATTACCAACTGACTGATCATCAGGGTTATTCAATAAAATGAGGTCCCATCGACCAGGAACAGCTCAACCCGTTCGTCGTCCTTGTTCTTCATGGTCAGGAATACGTCCACATCGTGTTCTTCCAGGTCGGATTCCTTTGCTAAGACTCTGAAGTGAATGGAGGTTTAGGTAAGTCAAATTCAAACGTCAAGCAATGAGTAGGGCATCCCCTTATGTTGCAAAAGAAAGAAGGATGGCATCGAAGAAGCAGGAATGGGTGCCTGGAAGAAGCAAACCGGCTCCTGAAAACTTAGAAATTGAAACAAGACGACGGGTTCAATGGCAGCTGCCAGGCTGTCCTGCTCTTTTCACTTCTCTAATAAATCTTTCAACAAAGTGATCGACTCTTCCAAAGTTAACTGTCAGGATCAACAAACTACTCGACTCTTCAAACGTATACTTTCAGGGTCAACACACTCCTCGACTCTTCAAACGTATACTGTCAGGGTCAACACTCCTCGACTCTTCCAAAGCTGACTGTCAGGGGCAACAAACTCCTTGACTCTTCCAAAGTTGACTGTCACTGTGAACAAACTCCTCGACTGTTCCAAAGTTTACTGTCAGGGTCAACATGCAAACTTGTCGACTCTTCCAAAGTTGACTGTCAGGGTCAACAAACCCCTCGACTCTTCCAAATTGGCTGTCAGGGTTGACAAACTCGTCGACTCTTCCAAAGTTGACTGTCAGGGTCAACAAAATCCTCGACTCTTCGAAGGTTGACTGTCAAGGTCAACAAACTCCTCGACTCTAGAAACGCTAATTGTCAGGTCAATACACTCCTCAATTCTCCCAAAGTTGACTATGAGGGTCAACAAACTCCTTGGCTCTTCCAAAGTTGACTGTCAGCCTGAACAAACTCCTCGACTGTTCCAAAGTTTACTGTCAGGGTCAACAAACTCGTCGACTCTTCTAAAGTTGACTGTCAGGGTCAAGAAAATCCTTGACTCTTCGAAGGTTGACTGTCAGGGTCAACAAACTCGTCAACTCTTCCAAAGTTGACTGTCAGGGTCAACAAACTCGTCGACTGTTCCAAAGTTGACTGTCAGGGTCAACAAACTCGTCGACTCTTCTAAAGTTGACTGTCAGGGTCAAGAAAATCCTCGACTCTTCGAAGGTTGACTGTCAGGGTCAACAAACTCGTCGACTGTTCCAAAGTTGACTGTCAGGGTCAACAAACTCGTCGACTCTCCTAAAGTTGACTGTCAAGATAAACAAACTCGTCGACTCTTCTAAAGTTGACTGTCAGGGTCAACAAACTCCTCGACTCTTCCAAAGTTGACTGTTTGTTGAAGATGCATAAACTGAGTTGCAATACAAGAAGGCTCTCAACTTCACCAAGCCCTAGGTCATTTTTGCAAAAGTCCATTCTTTCCAAACAAAAACACTTTCCACAAGTCATAGCCGGAAGCCCGATGGCTAAGATAAAAAAAAGATGAAAGAAAATGAAATGCCACCCATCTTTCTGCAAAACAAAATTAACCTTGCACCCCTGACAGTGCCCCTTAACTGTACTGAGTGAAAACATAAACAGTAATTCCTTCACTGGAAAACCTCTTTGAGCAGATACACTTGCTTTTCACATAATTCTAACCAGGATTACACTGACCTTCTTCACATCCAATTCTGAGAGGGCAAAAGCAAAGACTTTTAAAGGCGGTGAAGGGGCAAAAGAAAACAAGATGACAGCTTAGGGGTAAATCAATTATACTTCAAATTTCCATGGTATTATTTTGACGCATTAAACCATATCTGGTCCGTTTTGAAACCTCTATGATGTGGCTCTGGAGGGCCGTATGGTCGGCGACAGCGGGCAAATCTGCTTGCCCGCTCCCAGTGTGTTTATCTGCTAAGGTAGTTGCCGTGCAGCCCATTTCCCCAATATCATGGCCAGCAATTTCGGTCACTTTGGTCTGGGGACGAGAGCGTCACCGGTATCCGTACTGTCAGTCTCACTCGCC
>JAOWAR010154525.1:0-10982 GCA_028571005.1 Clathrina lutea
CGAAGAAGTTCTGCCCTGAGCTTGTCATCTCGGACTCCCGTCACAAAGCGATCTCTGATAAGTTCATCCTCTGGGTTAGCCATGTCCCTGTACTCACAGCGAAGTCCGTGATATTTGCAGCGTGCCTCGAACTCTGCCATCGTTTCATGGGGCCGTTGTTTGCACGTATCCAAAAAAGTCATTCGTTCTGTCTTGTCCAGAGTAGTGCTGCAGCACGAGTCTCTGCCAAACCCAGGGATATCCCGAATATCGAGTGGCAGCATTGGCAGCTTCTGGATCTGTCCCCATGGTTGGCACTATCGTTGTTTCGACGTTCCCTAGCAGGTCAGGAGGCACTTCCAGGTGGAAAGCGCTTATTTCCATCGCGTAGCTTTTTCCTTCCAGTGCCTATGGTCTTCCTGGGGCTTCGTTGTATCACGCCAACCTTGCAAAACGCACCAGTCGTTGAACTGGCCTAGCCATATCTCGACAGCTTTCCGTTTATCCTTAAACGCGTAGAAGGTGAGTTTGGGTGGCTTCGTTGCCATCCCACTTCTGACACCAAGTTGGTTTGGTACCTCAACAGTGACAAAATAGACGTTGCATGTTGCTGAGTGTGGTGACTAAGCAGAGCTGTGCCCGAGCGTACGAGATGGAGTCTACCAGAAGATTGCACGTGCCACAGTACAAGATCGTACCAGATGGCACACTAACTACACTACCAACAGGCCCAGTCTTGCTGTTTCAAAATGATGAGTCACAGACGTGCTGCAGCTGAACAGAATGAGACGTTCCATGAAAAGAAAGAAAAAAAGACAGAAAAAGGACCGCTTGCTTTAAATTTCAAGTGTACAGTTTCCTTGTAAAGAGAACACTACAAATCGCAAGCGTAAACGCTTCGAGTTATGTCAAGCACAAGGAAAGCTTTCGAAGCTTATTCTTACGAAAGAGACATGCAGAAGAAGCCAATCAACGCTATTCCATCATACGAACTAAAAAACTATCCCTGAACAGTCATGCAAAAGCAATGTGTTTCGATGTTTTCAGTACCTAATGTAACATTAATTCTCTTAAGACACGGATGATGTTATCGATTTAAGGAAAAGGTGGACATGTATCATGACAAAATTCAATTGGTCCCCAGAGTGACTGCCAGATCTATTCATCTTCTTCATTGGTCACTGTCTCTTTTGGCATCGGCTTGGCGTGAGAATGTGTATCTTCAACCGTTATAGCAGACCTTGGATTGAAATGGGGCAAGTTGATTCCGATGGCAGCTTCTTTAGGGTTGTGCCGAGGGGCGAGGATAGTGGTGCGAGAGTTGGCGGATTTTGATTTTTTGCCTGGATCGATTGATGGCTTCTGATTACTTCGAGCACTCGCAAACTGGGCAGATAGACAGCTATTGGCAGGGGCAATGACCTCAGAAGCTGTAATGGCATCAAGTGGGTCTGCGTACAAAGGATCTCCTCGCTGATCTTCAGTGCTTAATGAGGGCTTGTCTCTCGAAGATGAGATCAACAGCCTGCGTCTTTCAAAAAGTATGGGGCCTATGTCACTCCACTTGCTTGAGTGGTGTGTCTTGTATGCATAGATCATCATGATGATGACGAGGAGGACGGTTGAGGTTAAAGCTAGAAGAAACGGAACGAAGAAATCAGCCTTGGAAGACGAGTGTTTATCATTCGTCTCAGGACCTATGCACACAAACATAGGAAGGAATATAGATGGTTTTAGCCATAACAGCAGTTTGCAACAAGATAATTGCACTCCTGACAATTGTGGATACAGAGGCATTGGGTGGAAGGATTTCAATGCATTATTGACTTTGTGTTATGCCTTAGAACCTTTCAGATGAAGGGACATAGAGACAAAACATTTCAGCATCACTTCAGATGAAGGAAGATGAAAAAGGAAAATGGATTCCAATTAGGGTGGTAGAGAGACGATGAACAAGAATTGCTCGGAGACAAGCTCCTGCCTCCAACCATCTACACTGACAGATTGAACTTTACTCCGAAACAGAAAACTTGATCACTTTGTGTGCGTGCGTTTTTGTAAGTAATCTGCTTCTTCATAGAATGTTTACTTGAATTGTGAACTGGATCATCTTGAAAATAAACAGTGTACAGACGCAATTTATTAATCAGGGAATCCATTTCTAACAAACTGCTACCTGCTTTTGACACTGCAAACTCTTCATTGACATTGTGGTAACAATTTTATGGTTGACTCTTCATCCTGCGGTCTATTTTGAAATATAAAATGGTGGGTCGGCTACAGCCTTCTCCAGGCTGGAAACTAATGATCCAGAGGAAAACTGCCACAGTCTGGCTGAATCTGTTACTTTAAAATTGACAAGAAAAATAAAGTCTGTTTCATCAAGAATTAAAAATGCTAAAACCAATGTACACAGATAATTGCTCAGGAGGAAGTTGCTTCACCTCACCTAGGCTTCCTTTGAAAGTGCGAACATCATATTCAAGTTCCGTGGATGGTGTTACTGCTCTGTGACAGTTAGGCTGGGTTGTTGGACAAGCAGTAGTGTCCGTGCTGTCGGTGTTGCCTGTACAGTTGCACTTACATGGCTCACACATGGGTGGAGGTGACACTGACGTCGTTCCTTCAGGAAAAGAAGGCAGTTATTGATACGACTTATAGACTTCAGACCTTCTAGTATGACATGTAACAACGACTTCCTTGTTACACCATGGGGGTTGTAAGGCTTTTTTTATTCTAGCTTTGATTACTACAGCTGAAAAGAATCCAGGCAGGAGTCAAACCATTTGGAACTCATTTGAGTCAGATATGCCTGCGCTTTGTTGAGAATTTAGGTTGGTGCAGATTGTCTTTGACGTGATATGGTTGAGTTGAAGAATTGTTGCCTTTCTCTCGAATTTATTTTATACCTTACTAGATACATCCTTCAATAGCATAGACGAGGGAGGTGTAGCATGCTAATAATAACCAAGAGAGGCATGACTACCTGAAGGTAGTTACTACAACTAAAATGTTTCAAATACTCACCCTTACTCGTTGGAACATATGTATCTTGCATCCTAACGATGGGCGATGTCTTCGAGAGCTGGTTCATAGCTGCCTTTACCTGTTTTGGTCCACAACCATGGCTTGCGACAGGGTTGAGAGACACTGAGACTTCTCCGGCTTTATCTCTGGATGGATCAAAGTGGTTATCAGTCGTACTTGGTAAGGTGGTTTGATCCGAGAATGTTCGATCGCCCTCTGCCTTTGCCGTCTGGGAAGACCATGATTTACACACGCCGTTTATTGTCACAGTCAACTCGCACCTACGGGTAAACTGCCAGTCAATTCTCTCGGACGAACTTTCTCCTTCTGGGCAGACTGTACTCCACCTGCCAGCTTCAGAGCGAATCTGAAACGTTACTTGTCCAAGCAACGTAAGCAGTTCTTGTCGCTTCGTTTTGTCAAGATGTGCTGTCAAGATCCGAACACCGCAGGAATGGATTACTGCCTTCAGTTCTTCAGCGATATGAGGTCGTGTACAATTGCCTGATACGTTCTTACACTCCGGTTCAGTGTGACCTGGTAGCCATGCCAAAAGATCATACTGTCGTTAAAGCCAAGAAGCGTATCGGAGTTGAGGTTTTACCTACTTATCACTTTCCATAAAGCAAGGAAGCACTAAGCAGGAAGATGGCAGAACAAAGCCAAAGACAAGACAAGACAAGACAAGACAAGACAAGACGGGAGGGGGGAGTGACTTCAAGCCCGAGTAGGAAAGGTGTAACCTGACTGTAGTGCCGATACCGCTTTATAGCACTTCTTCCACGTTCGCTGGTTTCCCATCGACTGTATCCTCTCACCTGTTTGTGCTTCGCAGGATGGTGGTTGACTAGACTCCCTGCATATCTTCATATTTTCAGCTCTCGCCCCGAGCGACAGAAGAAATACGACTGTGATGAAAAGAAATGTTCTGGTCGTACGAGCTATCTCCGATTGACCAGCCTCACGAAAGAAGCCAAGAAACATCTTTGAAATCATAAGAACTAAAGTCGGTCGTGTAGGCGTAGAGACTCGGCCGCAGAAAACCAGCTTCATCTATGGACGCTTAAGGCTCAACCTGAGCGTCTTTTGGACGGGCCTTTCTTGCAAGACTAGCTTCGCAGAGGCAAAAGAAAATTGGTTGTCGCCTTGTCTCTCCAACACGTCGGGTGAATGTTGATCGATATGTACAGCGTACATATATGCTATATGTAACTTTTGAGTTTGAAGAATAACATGAAGGACCAACTGCTCTATATCCTGTTTGTTAAAGTTTACGGAAGGAATACAAGAGTAGGTTCCTCACGGGAGCTAGAAAGTTAATTCTGTCAGGCACTCGACGACTTGAAAATCGGCGTGGAAATATTGAGTAAGAAATGTGAGCGGGCGGAGCAAGAATTGCGGTCGAACTCCCCTTCCTTCGCCGGCTTGTTACATGACCGCCCGGTAAAACAAGGCCGTAGTTTACGTGCTAGAACACGTCCTCGACAAGTTTTCGGATGACTTCAAGGATAGTAAGATATTGCTTGTACATGAATTGCCTATGTATGAAACAGAAGCTTTGAGCGCAGGACGCTAGGGCTGTACTGTTTATCAGCGACTAAAGCTAAATGAGTTCTTTGACATAGAGGATCACAAATAATGGGAATATTCCCGCGGTAAAGGAAGGAGAAAGCTGGAAAATTAAATCTTCCGGCTTGTGGTCATATCGTAAAGGGGTGGGTGCCAAGACAGCCATTACTGTTTTTACTTGCTTTCGTTTCTGAGTTCGCTTCATCGTGCATCGCAGTTTGTTCTTTGCCAAACTTACCCTGCCTTTGCTTTTTCTGCTCTGCCCTTGTATTACACTTTTGGCGTTGTTACGTTTACTGCTTCTTTACTCGAAAAGATAAACTACACTTTCCTCAGTATGTTGTGCGTGGGAAGATTGTTTGCTCTCTCTAGAGAGAACCAGGTTGTGCAGTTTTGTCCTCTATTTTCGCCTTTTCTGCTGTAGTTGTCATACGCTTGGACGGGACTAATGTACCCTAAATGGTGAAACGTTCCTGGCTAAACTTCAAACCTCGTTCTAACTATTATGTCGACTGCAAATTTTACCCAAACCTTTTCTTATTAACCTGAGTTAGCGCTCTCGTGCGCAGAAGCACATTAACCAGATGAAAAAACGATAACTCCTGTGAACATGGCTGGTTGACACAGAGACAGGGAGAGTGAGAGAGATAGAGGGGGAGAGGGAGAGAGAGAGAGAGAGATAGATAGATAGAGAGATGGATAGAGAGAGAGAGAGAGAGAGAGAGAGAGAGAGTAGCAGACAGACCGACAGACAGAGAAACGGACAGATTAAAGCAGACAGAGCGCGAGACATAGACAGAGAGATAGAGAGAGCGAGGAATAGAGAGAGAGAGAGAGAGAGAGAGTGAGAGATAGGGACAGAGACAGATAAACAGAAAGAAGTACATGTAGAGAATGAAAATATGAGCCGGTACAGGAGCCAGTTTTAACCGAGGGTTCGTTGAATATTCAAAATAATTGCCTTGCTGTCAGTATTGCCGCTTGAAGTCTGACGGCTTCGATTCCAGGGGGAGGGGGTTGATGCAGGCAGAGATTTCAAAACCGAGAGAAAGAGGGCTGGAGTAAGAGAGAGAGAGAGAGAGAGAGAGAGGCGTAGAAAGAAAGAGTTAGAAAGAGAAAGACAGAGCTATAGGGAGAAATGGAAAGTTACCCTTGAAATGACAATAACATAGCGGCGGGATGGGGGAGTGGGAGGGGGGATAACTTTACCCGTTTGTGATGGCATAGCCATACCCACAGTCGAGTCCTGGTCTTAATGATAGATGTTTTACCTTTCGGTCACACATTATCTCTCTTCCTTTCTCTCTATCCCTCTCCCTCTCTTTCTCTCTCTCTCTGTCTCTCTCTCCCCTCTGCGGGGGCGTAACCAGACGTTTTTGGGATTTGCACTATGACCAAAAGTGGACGTCACCGATTATCATTTCCACAATAAACATGGCAGCTGCGCGCTCGAGGATCTAGGCGATATTGCCCATAAATTGCTGCAGTATGCAGTTACAAAGACAAGTAACAATCTTCGGAGCGATGATGGAGTTCATCTCCAACTTGTGAGTATGGCGGCATGCAAGCCTGTCAATCACCTCATCCATGTTGATTCTTTACTATAATTGACATGCATTAGTGCCAAGTTGGCCTCGCACTCCCATCGTGGCCTGCATGTACATGGAACTCTGCAGCTGGCGAAAAGCACTGGAGCTGCGCTCAAACTTGACGCAAGATGTGACTGGCAGGGTGCAGGGAATCGGCAACATCACATGCAGGTTCGGATATGCTTCCCGGTCACAAAGCTTGGCAGCTGTTACCACCAAGTCTGGCTGGTTGTCCGCTTCTTCACGCAAGATCTTCGTCCTCCACAGCATGCATTAGGTCTGGAGCTGGCAGTGCGTCTTCAATGGTGACTCTCGGCACGTTATGACATAACAGCTGAAACCTATCGGACGAGTTTCAGAGAAGCCAGCAAAACGCCATCAGAATCCTGTAAAGAAATGCTGGTTCGACTTAGAAACATGGCTATTAAGTGGAGTTAGTGAAGTTTGAGTAGGTATACAACGCTGAACTTCGAGTTAGAAATCCAGCTATCTATGTGAGAAGAAACCCAGGTCCTTGGAATAGATAGCCAGTATTAAGGACAGTTTTCTAGAACCTAGGAAATACGTGAATCGGTATTGCAGACAAATGGAATGATTTTGCTGTGGAAAGAGTGGGTATATCGCTAGGAACTGCCATTTTCCAGAAGCAAAACCAGAAAATGGCAAAGGAAAAGGATGGAAAATGAAATGTTTTCGTTGTGGAAAGAGAGGTCACGGTGCGCTGAAATGCCCAACAAGCTCAATGGCTTATTCCTGTGGAACATTTTGGAGAACAAATGTTTCAAATAATGTGTCAAAAAAACCTCTCCCGAAGTCTGTTCTTCCGGGGCACGATTATCCTGATCTAATGCAGCTTCCTACGATTGCAAGTTCAGGCTACGACGCATTCGTCACGACTAGAAGTCATACAAAAGGCCACGAGAAAGAAGTGGCCATTGCACTGGTCAGGCAACGTCAGTGTCGTTAGGTCATCAGATTTGAACGAGTCGTAGACCTACGGGGTTGTCAAAGAGCCAATTCAATCAAAGTTGGATAGGCGCATTCCCAATGATTTCGAAGATGATTTGAACGAGGTGTATCCCTTCGAAGGATGAATTGCTTCAAGTTACGCTGCCTACAGGGAAGAAGTCGAGACAGGAATGGAGGAAGGAAAAAGGAAGAGGCGAAAGAAGTCAATTGGATTTGGTAATAACGCCTGATGAGTTTAAAGTAGTGCAGAAGGAGGACCAATCTTTTAATATCATGTTGGGACACACTTGACTCTGGCAAAAACAATAAGGTTTTCCTTTATTTCGATGATAATGCCTTGTTTACTCGGCAATGGGAAGCTAGATGTAGATGTAGGCAAGGAGAGGACCAATGTAAGTGTGATCTCCGTCATCAAGAACAGTTAGTCGTTCCTCAGGTTTGTCGTCCAACAGTGTACATCTTCGCTCAGGACATCCCGTTAGATGGTCACTTGGGGCGGGAAGAAACAGGAGGCAGAATACTGGATCGATTTTATTGGCCTGGCTTATATTATGATCCAGACGGTCATTGTTCTGTTTGTACTGTTTTTCAAAAAACGGCTCGAACATTTCATCCACGTGTACCGATGGTTTCTATTCCTGCTGTGGGTGAACCATTTTTGGCCATGGATGTTGTGGGTCTTCTTAAGAACACCAGGACGTGGGTCTATAGACGCAGGAATGATCACATATCAGTATAATCAGGTGTTTTCCCGGGTGGGAATTCCTGAGCGTCTATTGACGGAGCAAGGCAGGAATTTTACCTCAACTTGGATGGAGCAAGTTAACACACTTTACACATTTCTCAATTGCGTGGAAGCCAATCCACAAACTGATGGTCTCGTCGAACGGTTTAATGCCACGCTGAAGGCGATGCTTCGTCGTTTTTCAATGAGCTCCGAGGAACTGGGACGAACTCTTACCTTAACTGTTATTTGTATATCGTGAAGTTCCACACTCTTCCACGGGATATTCGCCGTCTGAACTTCTCTATGGTCGATCTGTTCGTCGAGCTCTTGATGTTTTGAAATCGTCATGGGATGGTGAGCTTGACTCCGAGAAAAATCAACGCAATGTCTACGATTATGTCGTGGACATGAAAAATGCATGATCGACTCTCCACAATACGTGCAGGAAAACTTGGAAAACGCTCAGGTTAAGCAAAAGCGCTATTATGATGTAACAGCTAGAGAGCGGGTCTTTCAGCCAGGTGAACAAGTCCTACATTTACTACCGACCAGCCTAAAGAAACCACAAGCGGCATGGCAGGACCTTTCTCTGTTGTCGGGAGGGTAGGAAAGGTTAACTATGAAATTCAGATTGCACGTCTGAAGAAAACGTTTCATGTGAATATGCTGAAAAAAAGAATGGAAGTCGGAAAGCTGGGCTTTGACCTTTTTCGCAAACGTCCGGTCGATAGGCAATAAGGAGAAGGTTTCACCCTACCTTTGTGGACGCGACTTTGATGTGGAGACAGACCACGCCTCTCTTCAGTGGAGGCAGCAGCACCAGCACAATGCAAGAGATGCAAGACGGGCTTTGGCACTTTTCATTCTTCACAGGTCTCCCTATGCTCAACCTCATCCCACCTGTCATCATTTCCGCCATCTACTTGTATCCTGTGGAGCTCTCTTCCGGCTTCAATTGTCTCTTCTACTTCTAACTCCTTTTTCAAACCTCGTTTGAAGTTATTCTTCCAATCTGATGATTTCGTATTTGGTTTCGCCTAGATTGTGCCACCCTTGACTTTATTCCTAGTCCTATTCTTTCAATCTCTCCTTTTCCTCTCTTCTCTCTCTCCCTCTCTCTCTCTCTCTCTCTCTCTCTCTCTCCTGCTCTCAAACTCAATCTCAGACCTTCGCTCTGCTCCCTTCTCCATTGCAGATCCCTGTGTACTTGTGGTAGCTATCTCTCGTTCTGGCATTCATTTCTTCTGGATTTCCTTCTTTTTTTTTGTGCTGGAGAGCCCTCGATTAGCTTAAAGCTACTGGGTAATCCTGGACATATTATACTACTACTACTACCAAAACTTTAAGCATGGATTTGGTAAAATCATAGTTTTTCCGAGCTGAAACAGGTCTTTCGGAAAATATACCATCTTTCGCAACTTTTGACCTATCTGTGAGAATCCTAGAAACGCCGACCTCGCCCTCCAGAATTCGTCGATGCTTCTTTGGCAACGGGTAATTGTGGACGCAGAGCAATAGGGACTCCCCTGGAGCGAGTCTCACTGCGCCGACAGACTTATGTAGTCTATTAAACTTTCGACCAAAGTTCTACTCCCTGAGCGGAGCTCCTTTTTACTATGTGTCTGAATGATTTTGGCTACAGCCCCGAACAGCCCCTGATTCCTTCCCATTTATCCCTGGCTGTTCTCTTTTCAGACGCGACTGTCAGAAAGGGTGCCATGGTAAACTATTATGTCGACCACTCTCTCCTTCCTCACAGGCGCCATGACGTTAATCGTGAAGAGACAGAAGTAATCGTAATCGAAATAAGCATTTCCGGTCTTGGTGTTTTTCTGCGTGTCTTTTTCCATCGTCATCCAATTTAACCTTCTATTATATTCCTTGACATTTTGACGCAGTATTTACGTAACGCAAGAGTCAGTGAGACGTTTTTCTCCTTGGCGACTTCAACGCAAACCATAAAATTTTGCAGTGGTACGCTAGTACTTGAAACAGAGCCGGTACCCGTTTTCATACTTTCTTTCTAGATTTCTCACTGGCTCCGTGTGTCAAGGAGTCGACCCGCTATTCACCAGACGGCTTGAACCGTAGCGTTCTTGGCTTATTCATCACGCAAACAGCACAGGTCGTGTTGACAATAATATCTGTCACCGACCGTGTCTCCGGTCAATGCTACATGACCGTCCATCTCCTTCGGTCCCTCCCCAGCTTTGCAACGCGTGACGCCTGTTTACCACTTCCAATGCGTCAACGCAGACTGGGATACACCGCCCTCTGCACTTCACGCAGCGGATCTTGCGCACGCCATACGAGACACTGACGACATCAATTTTATGTCGCTGGCGTGGCGCGGCATCTCCGGAGCCAACGTTCGCCATGTACAAAATATTAGGCCATCTCCAATCGGGTCAAAAACAAAGGGTCAATGTCGTCAGTCTGAGAAAGGCCTAAATCTAGGCCTCTCAATGTTCCTATGGAGAAAATGGCGTCAGGGCAACCTCATGTCTAGCCCGTGGACTATGATATGGGAAACTCCATGGTGTCAGTGCCCTTTCCATCGCGACTGGTAGTCCCCTAGGGACGACAGTAATCGTGATCTTCGAGCGAAGAAGGCTATATCTTGCAGCGTCTGTCCGTCGATGGAGGCTGTAAGGTGAAAGCCATATGTCGTGCGTGAAAGGATGAGGCAGTGCGCAGATATGCTGCCTTTCCAGGTGCTGAATAGGTAGGCCCCAGTGCTTTTTGCCTTGTAAACTATACCTTGACGTGATACGAGCACGTAATTTTTTTTCCTGGTGCGACCGAGGGAGGAATTGTCCGATTCGGAGTCTCGGCAGTCGAGTGATGCTGACAGCGGGGATTGCAGTGCCACATACGGTCACCGTGTTGATCATGGTGATATGATACCAACAAAAGCCGAGGAAGAGATCGACAGACTTCGCAATGGGCTAAGTGCTATGTGTGAACAAACAGGCCTTGGGGCACCTCATGGAGGTGTTTTCCCTTAGAGGCGTTTTCAAGGTGCACCTTAGTTAGGAAACTTGGGGTGTTTTCTTGATGTTGGGGACCCCGAAAAAAGTGATCAGAAAATAGACCAGTTAAGAGAAAGAGGTGTTTCCCTG
>JAOWAR010154536.1:0-18034 GCA_028571005.1 Clathrina lutea
GAGAGAGAGAGAGAGAGAGAGAGAGAGAGGGACAGAGAGAGAGAGAGAGAGAGAGAGAGAGAGAGAGAGAGAGAGAGGGAGGGAGACAGACAGACAGACAGACAGACAGACAGACAGACAGACCGATCGACACAACCCGAAAGCCAGCGAGATTCTATGCCCGAAAGCTCCTCCAACACTTTTGTCGAGCAAATTGAGTTTTCGCGCCACATGATGTACATCACACGTTCGCGTTTCATTCAGTGGCCTAGGCCTGATCAGCCAGCCCTAGCCCTGGCCACCGAACAAAAGGTGTGAGCCGTATTCCAACGAGTCCTCGAACCAGGCCGGGAGAATAGATTTGTTTTGTTTCATCCACGTCAATCGACGAGTAGCTACAGGGTGGCCACTCTATTTTCTAAAAGTAGAATTTGAATTTCGAATGGATCGCATCACCAACGGATCCGGAGTCGGACCTCAGGCAGACCAGACCTCGGCAAAAAGCGAGCCATATGAAATGGCCTGCAGTGAGCTTTAGACTTCAATTCTAGCTTTAGGTATACAATAGGATCCAAGCCTGGGTGTTTATGGAGATCTACCAAACACCCCCGTAAACACGACAACGAGATTTCTGTTGTGGTTAGACTAACCGGAGTTATCCCGAGGCTGAAAGAAAAGTGTAGCGCGGCTGTTCAAAAACATACCGCTTGTCGGAATGAATTTCGGTTCTTTTTTTTATTCTCACGAAAGAAGCCCCCGGCAAGTAAGATTCTTCAGAGGACGATAGGTTTAAAAATTTAAGTGCTATTTCAGATAAGATCCGACTTGCCTCTGGGCCGGGACTGCCTGGGTTAACCTTTTTCAAGACCAAGACATCGACTTCTTGGCTTCAAGCTTTGACTGTGCCACGGGCTATCGAAGAGCTGGCCTTACGCAGGTAGCCGGAAGAAAGGCTGCCAGACGGAGTGGCTAGGAGCGCACTCCATCTGAACGTGAGCCTGCAGCCCCGGAAGAACCCCACATGCACACGCCGCTGAAAGACTATCGCTGCAGCTGATACCTAAAAAGAGAGAGGTGTGGCCACGCCTCTGAAAGACTATCACTGCAGCTGATGCCTAAAAGAGAGAAGTGCTTATAAGGATAATCTTTTCACTTCCTAAATGCTTTGAATGAGCGATTTTCATAGCCGATTAAAACCGTTTGCCTGTTATTGATTCCGGCGCGGCCGCGGAAGGCAACTCCAGTTAAGGAGTAAAATTGCGAGCGCTAAATACGCAGGCCGGAGCTTGGCCGGGACATGTACAGGGAAACGTTTAGCGTTGCGTTAAAATTTGTTAATTGATTCCTCCTGTCAGTGTGTCGCAGATTCCGGAGTCCAGGCCAATTATCACTACACTACAAATATCGGTGGCTCAAGTGTAGCATACTGCTTACCTTCAATCGATCAGTTTTCGATGTAATACACTGCCTCCCATCTCCTGATGTATGGGTCACTAACACTGCCTACTCCCCTTTACATCACAGTCCGGTAGGCTATATGCAACACCGTTTCCGGACTAGAAGGTAGGTACTGTTCTGTACCGTTCAAAGGTGTACAAAGGTGCCTACCGCCAGGAGTGGAAGTTGCAACTGAGGCAGACAGTGTGAGCTACAGTTGTCCAGTAAAAGTTTCTGAAAGCAAGAAGATTAATGAGGTAAACTGTGTCATAGTCCATGGACATTGAATGACTTATGTGCAGGTCAAAGCCGGATTGTACGATTCGGGACTGCGATAAATTATGCAATTCAATTTCAATCGTGACCGATATTCTTCAAAATAATTCATAGAATGTTGAGTTTACAAAGTGCTAACTGAGGTGAGACGGAAGGCTGGGGGAGTTTTTCCAAGGGAGTTATCCGTTCAGAGGTAGCCGAAATGGCCTAACACAACAAAGACACTTCACCCTATCTTTGAGAAGAAAGCACGGGACCGTAGCCACAGCTAGTTTCTTTGACACTAAGTTGACTAACGCTTCTTCTGCTACTTGACCGACGGGGAACTCCCTGGACCACTAGTACATCAGCTGCAAGATTCTCAATATGGTCAGCTTGCTTTCTTCAAAATTAGTTTTGTAGCGGAGTGATAGACGCTCCTGGCGGCCCTTACGGCGACATCGCCACATCGACCCTTCAGCGCAACTTGCAACCTCCACAAGAGGCCCAGTACAGATCTGACTTTTGTGGGCAAGGCCGTGTTCCATGCACCAATGGATGACTTGCGTCTTGTCATCGCCATATGCGCAGAAGGTGGGCAAGTCGCATGTTAGGGATTGCGGTACTTTTCTAGTGGAAATCGATCTCCTTTCTGGCTTTCATCATTTTTATACTTCCCTGAGAGGTGTAGATAGATCAAGGCAAGAGTTCGGATTTGGCGCGAAAAATTGACCAATTAGAGCGCAGAGAGTGAGCAGCCAATGAATGGAAGTGGGGAAATTGATACAGGAGGCCAAGTCGGTTTCCATGGTTTCCGCGGGTGTCAAACTCGGACGCTTTTCGCCTATTGTGCTCGATCTGCCCGGCCTCTGCAACCACAAAAAAGACCAGTTTTGTCACCGTCCATCACGCACTTGCCTCAGGATTGAAACT
The DNA here is from genome assembly GCA_028571005.1 of Clathrina lutea. Taxonomy (NCBI): domain Eukaryota; kingdom Metazoa; phylum Porifera; class Calcarea; order Clathrinida; family Clathrinidae; genus Clathrina; species Clathrina lutea. Next base: position 2,605 of record JAOWAR010154536.1, read on the forward strand.
GGGAGGATCAGTGGCAAGATATTTCGCGTTCCATCCTCTAACCAATCGAAGCAGGAGAAGAGCACCCAACGAGAGGAAAGTGGCAAGCTCGACCAATCAGAGGGCTCGGACTTTGCGCGCCAAAGTTTAAGATGGCTTCCATCTGTTCCAGAGGTCAAATCGGCACAGCGGAAAGCTTCCTTGATCCATCCAGACCGGCGGGCAGCAACTTCTCTATCCTTCTTCGACCCTGCCAACCAGCATTTGAAATCAGACCACACTCTCCCAGTTCACCATCACCACCCCTAGGAATGGTTAGCCCGCGCACAGCCGCTGCAGAGCCTTACCACATCGAGGACGATGACGACAGTGATCAATTATACGATCTCCCGCCACCGCTGCCACCCTTACCTACAGCCGGCTCAAGCTCAAACTTTTCAACGATAAGCAAGCCTGTGCGGGGCTCCAGTGCTCCAATCCAAAGCAAAGTCATCACAGATCAGCTCCAGAGGGTTGAAAAACGCTTGGATGACCTGGAAGGATCGTTTGCCAGACTTGCGCAGCCAAATTTGCTATCTCATTTCATCTGTGGAGTCACTGGTTGTGGCAACATGCTGCGGGCAGGCGGTGGGCTGCCGGCAATGAATAGATCAATGTCTCGAAGATCACACGTCTTGTCCGCATTGCTGCGCTGAAATTGTCACCACCTCGACCATCAACAACTTGCCCCTGACAATAAGTAAGGCCATTGAGGAGCTTAAAGAGCTTAATGGTGATTTTAGCGCTTTTTAACTGATGGAAGCTTTCTCCTTTTCTTGTTCTGGCAATAAGTTTTTTCTTTTGACCACCTGGTTATCTCTTCCAGAAAAGGTTGTTTTAATTACTTGTTCCTATCATGGTAAATGAGTCATTTTGCTAGGTGTACAACAATATCTTCCAGTTAAGAGTGTTTGTGTGTAACAACGCTTCTTCCTCCTTTTCCTCTTCTTCTTCTTCTTCTTCGTCTTCTTCTTCTTCGTCTTCTTCGTCTTCTTCTGCTCAGTGTTCTTCCACGTATTCTCCATAAAGATAATTACAGGCCACTTCTGTGGCCTTGTCTATCTCGGACAATTTGAGGGTCTCCTGACTCCTAAAATATTTCAGTTTGAATCAATCAAACAATAAAATACATATTTTGCTACTTCACTGAGAAATAATCCTCAAAATGTAGACGAAGGGATTTAATTTGGTTGAAATGAATAAAAATTCATCGAAAAATATAGAAAATCACTGATTTTCAGGGAAAAATGCCAAATTAATAGCTAGCGCATTACACGATAAAAGATCGAAGGTATAGTGTGCTACACTTGAGTAGGCACCTTTGAACGGTACAGAACACTACCAACATTCAAACGGTGTTGCATATACTACCGGACTGTGATGGAAAGGAGGTACGCAGTATTAGTGACCCATACAGCAGGAAATGGGGTAGGCATTGTATTACATCAAAAAACGATCGATTGAAGGTAGGCAGTGTGCTACACTTGAGCCGTCTCGGCTAACGATGCCCGACGATGCGAGGGTCTCTCATGCCCCGGTTTGCTGGATGCGGAAAGACATCACCGTGCCGCATGCATGCGAACTGGCCGTCCCCACGCACGCCACCGGGACCTTGTTAGAGTCTGGGCCCGCATTCCGCGTGAGGCCGAGGCCCATGTGTCAACCGAGGTCCTGCTGAGGACACACAAGTGCCCGTGCCCCCGGATGACCAGTGCCGCGTGGACATTCTGGCAAGCGGCCTCCCATGCCACCATGGCGTACCTCTTTTCTGCGACATTACTGTCGTTTCGCCATTCCATGCTGACGGTACTGCGCATCGTGATTCAGCAACCACCGATGGTGCTGCTCTGCAACGGGCAATGCTGCGAAAGGCTCTCACTTACCCGGAGATCGGCGCAACAACGAACAGGGGCCTGCTGCTCGTGTTGGGGGCGGAAGTTTACGGGAGGTGGAGCCAACAGGCCATCCACCTCGTCAGTGAGTTGGTAGCCGCGCGGGTGCGAGGGATACCCAAAAGACTCCGCGGCATGGCACGCCATTCATACTTCGCACGATGGTGGGCGATGCTGTCCGTGAGCCTGCAAATTGCCATTGCCGACAACCTGCTGGCAAAGAACCCTGGCATTGTTGACGGCCGAGATGGGTCCTCTCCCGACCTCTCGGACGTGCTCGTTTTTTCTTAGCTCTTTACCTTTGTCCTCATGTGTCTTTATTATAATTTTTGGAATTAAAGGAAAATAAATCTTCGGATGACATTTTCTGAAAAAAAATTAAATCTTAGAAATGTGTTCTCAAAGTTTAAGACTTTTACCATTTATGGAGAATCATCATTCCCTGCTTCTCTTTTTGACGTTACAGTTCATTGCAGATTGAAAACGATGGTGCGCGAACATTTCTTCTCAAGCCCAGAGGATTGACCATATATTTTTCAGTAGCAGTGTAAGACATTTCACTTAGGATCTACCATAGTTTAATGACTGACACTTGTTCTATGCTCGCAAAAAGTGCCAGAAAAATTGGAACATTTTCCAGGAAGACTAGAAATGGCGAAAAAGAGTTTTCTTTCCTTTTGGAATACAAGACGTAGGTCACAAGTGTTGGCGAAAACATAACGAAAGGTGGGTGTTACCAGACTAAATCTTCATATATACATTCATTCGCAAAGTTGGGGACTTTCACCATATCTGAACGCTGTCCCTGCCCGCTTCAATGCAGATGACAAAGTCATGGGTTGCGGTGAGCGAAAATTCCTCAAGACCCGAAGTTTTGCCCAATGCACATCAATGGCTGTATAACACATCTCAGGTAGGATTTTTATTCAATGACTGGTGCTCGCGTCATGTTGGTAGAAGAAACGACAGAAATGGAACATTTAAAAGCAAAATTAGATCATGGTGGAAAAAATTTTCTTCATTCTTGGAGCACAAGAAGTTGATTACTAGCTTTTCCGTAAATTGGGAAGAAGATCAAGGGTCACCAGACTAAAGGTCCTGATATGTCTTCTCAACTTGAAGTTTGAGACTTTTAATATATTCCATTTGTTCCCGAAGAAGCAGGACTCTCATTTCAAATTTGATAAATTCACTTTTAGCTTTTAGTTTCTCCTCTTCCAGCTTCTCGCATCCCAGGGAAGGCTTTCACATTAGAACTGAACTGTTTTAGCAGTCTTTGTAAATCAACAAATAAACATTTGGACACTCCTAGCTCTAAATTACTATTCAGTCAGGTGCGGTGTACAAAATTATATCTGATAGCGTGCGAAAGGTGTTCCTAACTGCTTGAAAACGAACGAGGCAATGGCAGTACACTCAAGCGAGGATATACCATAGGACTTGTACTTCTTTGAGATTTTTTGTAGACAATATTTACCACATAACTTGACACATTATTGAGCAAAGACTACTGCAGCTGATTATGGCCAAGTGAAAGCTTCTACTCTTTTCAGCCAGATTTCAAGAAACCCCACGCTGAACTGATGAGGGTAAAGTGAATCTTCCCGTCGATGAGCTGGAATCTCGATCGACTATCGACCAATGAAGTACAACAGTTCTCCGAGAAAAAAAATGGCTGCCGCATGTTGTTCATTTCGTTTGTTAGCAGCTTTCTTTTTTTGTCCAACTGATCGATGTTTCTTACGCATGCGGAAGGCCGAGTCAAAGTGACACCTCGGACACTGAATGTGCCAGTCATTAGTGACTCACGTACGGATCTATGCGCTTCAACACGGACAGCCACCGGAAAAAAAGTGACAACACGGACAGCCTTTCTCCAGGTCATTGGTGGCTGTGGTCAGAGTCGACAACTCGACTACGTGGCAAATGGAGAGCAATTTCTGGAGCGCTTCGCCGGAACGATCGAGACAGATTGGCCTATCATGGCGAAGAGCCAGACAATGACGAATGTTCTGAAGCACGGCTGTTGCTCGATCATATGAGCCTCGATGACGGAACCATTCCTTCTTTTCCTGTGTATGTACGTGTGTGTGTGTGTGTGTGTGTGTGTGTGTGTGTGTGTGCTAAAGAATTTTGTGTAGTTAGACTAGGATGAAAGGTGACATAGGATTTGGTTGTCAGTATAATATTATGTGTGTGTGTCATTATTTTTATAGTTATTCTGAGAAGACCATCGAGTCGGTCATCCTCCCCAGTATTGGGTACCCCAAACCCTCTGATGACACGAGCAGGGTGGCCAAGGACAAGAGGCGCAGTGTTCTACAGTGCTAGCTTGACTGCCGACAGTAAAGCATATGGCGGTGATGGCCGCCTCAAGCTCATGCTAAAGATGACAACTGCACCTACCCGTTCAATGCTTCAGATAAATGTTGGGCGTTCATTTAACCTGCTAATGGCTTGAATAAACCAGAGTACGACGCCTTTCCGAATTTCAACACATCTGAGAATTCCCAGGAAATGTCCATTCGGAACTCCTGATTGGGATAAAACGGCTCGAATTCTTGTTTCTGCAGTCTTCTTGCGTATGTAAATAACAACAGTTTCGGCTACTCTGTGGTAGCCTTCGTCAGGTTCTACAAACAAAAATGTTGCTATATACATACGCAAGAAGACTGCAGAAACAAGAATTCAAGCCGTTTTAACAGTAAGGCAGTCAAGAACTTGAACGAAATTCCTGATTGTGGTTGAAAATTGCTGCGAGACCAGCAATGCAATGACATCACATACTGACGTACTTTTTTCTTTTGGCGCCACGGGCGCTCTTTCTTTTCCCTTCATACATAATATATTTTTGTCCAGGTGAAGCTTTCTTTCTTTTTCAGCGCTTGACAGGAGTGTATTCATATCCAAGTTACCACCTTATTTTTCCTTTCTTGCCAGGCACTTACCTTCGAAACAAAAAAGTACAGCAAATGGGTTCGCCACCCACCTGAAACGAAACCGTCACTGCGTGTCGAACTGCCCCGATGGCCGCCATCGAAATTTCTGCTAATAAGCAAAGAAGGGAAATTTCAGAAGAATTGCTCTTCTCGACAACAGCTAGACTGGACAATCGCCTAGCAGACGAGAAACGCCTTCCTATGATAATTCCTTTCCTTCTGAGTCACGTCCGACAATTTTCCGTGTCCACCTGGTCAGATATGTTGCTTGACCTGAAGAAGGTAAGAACACCCCTGCCAAAGCGTTGTCTGTAACCTTTATCCTCCCACAACCTGATTCACTATGTGTTTTTCATTCAAATTTGGTCATGAAAGGCTTATTGACTCATTTATACTATACACTGAGTTTGGCTGGAATTATACTGGCGTTGAAAAAGATTGGCTGTTGTCAAGATGTCTTCACAACAAGAACCCCTGCCTCTACTCAAAAGTTAATTTTCATGTCGTATTTTCCCGCTTTTGGATTCTTGTCACTTGATGTGACATCGCTATGTCAGGCTTTATCTTCTTCCAGAAGAAACTATACCGAAAAACGGAGCATGCTGAGAAAATATTCCAGAGGCCTTTCCCGTGCTCTGAGCAACCCCAGAGCTGGAAAAAGTCGTCTGTGCATGGTTTCATCCACCAAGAGATTGAAAAAAAATGTTGCAATATTTAAGATTGACATTCTTAAGGCTTTTTTGATTACCAGAACTCGCCTTTCTATTTGAAATTTCACAGATCGTTCTTCTCCCTGTAATGTGCTCTGTGGACTAAGGCTTTCCTAGGATTTTTTACAAAAGGATGAACTTTCACAAGTCTAAATGATGGTATTGTCCACTGGAGTAGGGCAGTTGTAAATGTGAAGTATCAGGTGAAAATGACGCAGACAAGGTATACGTCTTCATGGAAAGGATGGCAGAGTAAACATTCAGAAACAGCCAAGTTGTTAAACAGAACCCTGGTCCGTGTACACTTGCTTTCCAGCTGCAGCCTTAACGTGTCGACTGATGCAATTACGGACCAGGTAGTACTGCCGTCGGTGGTTGTTTTACTTGCACACTGAGTGAGTTAGCAAAGTCGCCATTTGCAGGAGAAGTGCTTGCATGCACGCGACCATGCTCAACACCCGCATCTCTTTTGTTTTCACTCACGTTGCTGTTGAGCGCCGTCTTCTGCCAAAAGCGGGACCAGAGAATTTAAACTTCACATGATGATAGACCACTTCAGGAAATATTTTCGGATTTGTTGCACACGGCAAGGCCAAGAATATACTCAGATAGACTGTTTTTCCCCTTCGTCATCATGTCTTGTACACCGCTTCAATTTGAAGCCAATGTTATTGGCCAGAGAGGAGATCAGTCAGAATATCAGGATGAGGATAGCTTAATGCCAAGAATCACGAGTTCCGGACAGAACCTGCATTAAACTGTCCCCCCTCCCCCCCCTGCAAACTTGTTCAACGTTCATGGTACTTTAGAAAGACTCAAGAGACTGGTGAAGGACTGTGCTTGCCGCTTTTTTCAGGTCCGGTCCTGGCGACAGGTGCTTATATAATCGTCTATCAAAGGATCTCAGATTCCATAGGCTCGAAGAAAACTTTGAAATATGCTAACACAACCATATTCTTTAGACGAAGGGTAGCCTATGGCTAGCAGCTCAACCGTTCAGCATCCAAGCTGAGCATCAATGGATATACAGAACTCACTGGCAGGCATACAGAAGAGATGCAATATCACAGCTATAGCTCCTGTTCCTTGTACTTAAAGGTAAGTTTAAATACTTAGCTGACTAGGAGAACGTCCCAGTTACTCACAAAATACCTGCATATCTCAGCCTGACTGGAGACATGAAGCATGGGCCCACTGAGGTCAGATGGGTGTGATAGGTGAAATGTGATATTAATCAAAAAATGACAGGCTTCTTATTCCTTAACTTTGACTGAGGGAATGTAATTCTTGAAGGCACAATTAATCTATTCACTTTGCCGTGAAGAGTCAGCTAGCACTTTCATCAGTGTTGGTCCTTGAACATTGATATCTAACAGCTCTGCATAGGGACTACTGGTGCCTCCTGTCTTACACAAGGGGAACAAAGCAGGGGTCAGTTCGCCAGTTAATGGATAACTCTAGTCTGACAACATCTCTTGTCCTTTTCTGAGTTCAAATCCTTGATTTCCTTGGTAGGTTTTGACCCCTCTTTCTCTCGATTTATAGAAAGTGACAGCCGGTGCAGATGGTGATGGCCAGGGACTACAGGCTGAAATAAGGACGGTTACGGCATTGGGGAACACCGGGGGAATCGTCCTTCCAGAACTCACACAACACGAGTAGAGCCAAACAAAAATGACAGTCTGCCAGGCAAACTGCAATTTCTAGTCCTCACAATGCGAATAAGAAAAGCCAGCAATCCACTTCGTAATACAGCTGAGTATGAAAGATGGCGATACCTTCCCGACTATTCTGCTTTTGAAGGTGCAATGCGGACGTACATGCTTTGGTCTTGTTGGCTCGTCCAATTGATACACCTGAATATATGTTAAATTACAGCCTTCTCTCAAAACCTTTTCTTGGTCCTGCCCCCCCCCAGCCCTCCAAAAAAATCAGCTAAAGATACATGTATGCATCAGCTTTTGCCCCTTTACGGCACCACCGGAAAGGTCTTCATCAAAATGTATTATATTACTGTATTCACGCAACCCAACCAGGCAGACGCCACCTTCAAGCAACGTGTACGAAATAGTCGTCAAAAATAGGCCGCGCCAGCTGTAGCTTCTGAAAATAGCCGTTTTTCCCAAAAGTGAAACAGAGAATCGGTCTGCCAGACAAATTGTCCGCTTTTCAGTTTTAGTTCACAGCCAGACAAATGCAAAGTGGTCTGTCTTCCAGTCTGGAAGGTTTTTACACCTAAAGGCTAAATTTGACCTCTTCGATTTTGCTCAACGCTGTACCAAAAGAAAGCCATTGGTGTCTTTTTTTCGGGTTTTAGGTTCAAGTTGATGGCTTCTGAAACAAACTCTGGCTCACTTCCAAGCCCGCCAAAATTCACGGCGATCTCGTTTGCAATGTCGATGTTGACATATTTTTGCCGATCTCATGGTACGGGCCCCGGCCCTTGGTTCTTCGCCATTGCGGCTGGCCGCGGGTCGCGAAAGACTGTTGATGTAAGCCGGCGCCGCGGCGCTTCGCGTCTTTCGCTCCAGCGACTGAGTGCCTGCATGCGCACCGTCACCGGACCTTTGGCACGTGCACTACGCTCATCCACCTGCATGCTCGGTGATCATGGTGATGACAGCGCGCGCCCTGGTAGCCTCGAACCAGGCGCAACCGCATGTTGATATGGTGACAAGCCAGGGGGTAAGCAACAAGGAAGAGGAGTCAGGGCTAAAGAGCTCGAGGAAAATGTAAATAGTTCAGTGAGGGGAAGGAAGAGATGAGCAGGAGCATATGCTAATGAGTAGACGAGGGAGGCAGCTTCGAAGAAACTAAATGCAGACTTGATTTATTGTATTGAATCAGGTAAGGAGTAAAATATTTCCGAGGATTTAGGAATAGGAGAGCTTTGAAAGAATATGGTGCGGATCTGTGGAAGAGAAAACTTGAACTGGCATCTAAAAGTGTATGGTGGTCTGCGGCTTGTGAACGACTCTGCTTGTAGATGAGGAGGAACAAGTTGGTGGTGGAGGCTGTGACGAAGAAATCGACGGTTGGCTTCCTCCATCCTGCTTTCCACATTTCAACAGCACCTACCGCATTTCGGGTGAAGTCCGTACAGCTCTGAATTCCTAGGAGCGCAGGAAGGCAGTGATACAGCTGCCGCCGAGCCAACGCCATGTCCGCGAAAATATTAGCAGGGTTGCTGTGTCATGGAAGAGGAAAGAATCAGAGTGATGATAAATTTGGAAGTATGTACTTCGTGCTTCGAATTGATTCCAGCCATGTGCACGACTCACGAGTGATCCATGTCAATATTGTTAACACGCTCCACATGTGCAAAATTTCTCACGCTTACGTTCTCCGCAGCTGTAACCTGTCGACTGCAATGCATGCACTTCACGGATTAGTACAACTGGTCATAATGCTGTCAGTAGACAAATTACGTATATATTAATAACCGAGACCGAGTTTTCATGAGGTTTAAAAACTGCCGATAAAAACCGAACCGAAGGCGAGGCTTTTATCGAATGTTTTTAAACCTCATGAAGACGAGGTTGAGGTTACTATTGTGCTCAGAATTTACCAGACCTTTAAGTCAACTTGCAGCATTGATTGTTAAATTTCTGTATTTCTGCACACACTTGCAATTGCTGACGACAAAAAGGAGTTTTTATTAAGGAGTTTTTATTCAGGAGTTTCTATTGCAAAATACACACCAGTTTGGGTATCTGGAAAATGACTGTAGGTGCTTATGAGTAAATTCTAAAGAGGATATAATGACGTCCTTTAAATCTCGAAAAAAACATTAAATTGAAACTCGTTGTAGCTCGCCTGGAGTTGGACACATTATGTTTACGTGGTCAAGCTGTAATTTTTGCCCCACAAGCCTTCGGCTGGATTCAATGGGTGTGTACAATTTGAATTGTTTGACTTGTTTATTAACATCTCCAAGGCGTGGCAGTCTTGCTGTACCTTTAAGTTTAAACATTGAAGAAGCGGAAAACTGTACTCAGTTGAACATCACAAGCATCTATTACTCCTCGCCGGGGATATCTTCCGAAAAATTTTCTCGATATGTGGCCATAGAAACATGTCCTTCATAGCCTTAATCTTCGTGTATTCACACCAGTCTAACCCTGACAAGGACTATATAAAAGAATATCATTACCTTCACTAACAGACCGAATCCCGCAAGAAACTATGGAGATTATTCAGTCCTGAAACTGAATTTTAAGAAATTCCTTCCTGAGGAGCGCGGGAAGGGTCTACGTATTTTGCTTGACCGGCTTGTTGCTTGGTCTCCCAGATCCACATTGGACTAAAAGAGTAATTCCAAGTGTGGCAGGATTTTGGACACGCTCATGAAGGGTTCACGTATTTCAGTCACATGGAGAAAGCTTACCAATATGAAGCTCGGTTCTTGACTGTTCCAAATGTCCTTGGCACGAAGAAAAAAACAGGCAATTATCTTTCTAATTCTGGTTCAAGTTATACACCTGAATGATTCCCCAGATATTGGTGAAATAAAAAAAAATGATAGGCATGGGTTTTAATTAGGTGCTGACATTGCCTTGGTATGAAGAGAGAGAGAGAGAGAGAGAGAGAGAAGGTGAAAGATGGAGTTCCCGGTCCGTCTATGACAGCTAAATTCTCCAATTGAATGATCGGGTGAAGAAATTGCATCAAGACAAAAACGACTTATGCGCAGTGCGATCTTGACTAAGCTGTAAATCGGAATATTTTCTGCTGCTGGAATCAGTAGATAGGGGTAGGCCAACGATATGCATTCACTATCGCTATAAGCACCGCGTTCTATTCAGAAGGCACAAATCGTGTAGAGAGTTTTGCTCATTGGGACTAGTTGACATTCAAGACAGAGAAAATTGAAGGGTGGCCTAATGGTCTTTTAAATGTCGAAATTATCCTGCTTTTATCCCATCGCAGAGATTTGAGCCCACGAAACATGCACAATTCAAATTTCAAGCCGCGCCCGTACACGCTACTGCCCAGGAAGCATTTGAACAGAGCCGAAGCGACGGAGAAATCAGAAATATTGTTTCGTTCGATCGGAAGAGCTCTTTGTATTCTCAGCTCTACCCCAAGCTTAGTAGGACTTTTGATTTTCACCGTTGGCATGTCAATTGCAAAGTTCAATAAAAAGGGTTTTGAAGACTCAAGCCGAGGTGAAACTGTGCTCCATCGATTGAGAACATCGCAGAGTCATGAGCAATTGTGGCACGCTGGGCAGATACATAATCTAGGAGAAACACCTGGACTTTGTCAGTGTGGTCCTAAGCTGTTTATAACTCCTACACAGCACCAGTCTTTTCTCAACATTTTCTCGGAACGGTTTTACCAGTGTCTGGAGCCTGGAATCCCCCTTGGTTCATCTGACTATACCGAGACAGATATATGTACTACCTAGGAGATTTTGCCAGTGGAAGCCTTGTCAAAACTTTTGAGAGTGAACTTCGTGAAATACTGATGGACATTTACACCATCAAGGGGCAACTTTCTTGACATTTTGCTTGTTGCAGCCTTCGGGGATCCACTATGTTCTATGTACCATTAATTTGTTCTGAAGGGTGCCCCTCCCACAAGAGTAAGCTAGACTTGAAAATAACGTCATTATCGCCACAAGCCTTACTGAGAGGCTGAACTCCGATGAAACGGACTAAGACAATTCCCCATCGCCAGCAGCAGTTGTGTGCTGCCTTTCCAAAGTCGAAGGACTAGCAAGCATTGTTTAAAAAAAAAAGTAATCACTTTCAGTTGTACCGGATGTGTTCGTGTCCACACACCATCAAGACATCGTCTCAGTCCGCCAGGGTGAGTGACATTCACAATGCTATCTGCACGCTGTACCACCTTGATAAATTTCGCATTGTCAAGGTGATTCTCGTCAGCCAACAAATTTACGCTCGTCAGCCACATCCCTTACAATTCTACGCTAACTCATTCAGAGTTCGTAACACTTTTCCATTATTTTATTAACATATGAGAACGATGTCGAATTTCCATCATTCGCGTACAGGTCGGGAATAAAAGAGGGCAACCTAAGGGCGACACGGTAAGTCACCGAAGGAGCGCGAGAGTTTTTCCAGTTGATTGCTGACGCAGGATTTGGGAAGGCAGTGAAGAAGGCCGTGTCAACAGGAGCTGCCACCTCCAACCCATCAGTAAAGCAAAGTCTTTCAACCTTCCTGCAGTTACACCCTATAAGCTCCCTAACATAAATCAACAGGGTATGCGCAAATTTCTAGTGGATTATCCATCTCAACTTCCATCTTACATTAAATCTATAAAGAAGAGAGTGTTAAACCTTAGATAGTTCAGTGCTTAGGGCTTAGCTTAGTGTTTATGAGGGGTTAGGTTAGGGGTGAGTGAGGTGCGAGACGTTTTCTTACTGTTGCGCCAGTTCTAACACGGTGCTGGACACACCGCTACACACTCTATTGAAATGTCCCTTTCTCCCTCAACGGCTTGGGCATAGTAAACCCTGTTTATTTTCTCATTACCAATTATGAAAACACTGATGTTTTCCGATACTTCTCACCAGCGCCTTTTCCGCTTGGAAGCATTATCTTTTTGTGATTGATTCAGAATTAATTTTTTGCTTTGCCGACCTAACTCGGACTAAACTTGGCACCACACGCGGACACCCGAGAAAATATGTATGCATTCCCGGAAGCCCTGGAGCCTGGATTCGGCTCAATCGGGCTAAACCAATTCCTCATTGCCAGCACACGTGCAAAAACATGTTGTTGTCCCTCGAAAAGGCCAGGCCTGTTGTTCAAAGGATACACATGTACTGAAGTCATTGAGGCCTTCGTCCTCGTAAATTTGTGCTGGACGCCGAAGGCCGACCTGTGCATACACTCACCCGCGGCGTTGAAGACTGAGATGTCCACCGGACACACGATCGGCGCTGTCGGCGTCAAAGGCGACTGGCCGATCGAAGTGATTGCGTCGGGTGGCTCTGCAGGTGCTAGAGTACGAGGAGGGTTAGACCTCGTCTGGATGCGGGAATTTTTGGATTGATACTAAAGAATAATGATATAATAAACATATCCAAGCTTAGGTATAAGTTCAGTGCTTAGGGGTTAGGCTAGGGGTTAGTTCAATATTTAGGGGCTAGGTGAGGGTTAGGTTAGTGTTGAGGGGTTAAGGTTAGGGTTAGGGTTAGGGTTAGGGTTAGGGTTTAGGGCTATCGCACCCTTTTCCTGAAAGAAACAACCCAATCAATTTTGATCAAGTGTCCCGCGTGTATCGTACTCGTCTCCGGACTTCGAAAAATATGAAACATTTTCGATCACGTGTGTCGCCTAACGCGTGTATTGCACCTGAAAAAAACCAGCACATTGACTCGAACGCCTGTCTCGCGTGTTTTGCGCGTAATGCATCCTTTTCTGGATGCAAACAGCTTAATCAATTTCAATTACGTCTCTCGCCTGTTTTGGGTGTATCGCACTCTTTTCTAGGAGAAAACAACTCAACCACTTTCGATCAAGTGTATTCCACCGATCTCTGGACTTTGAAAAAGAAGGAAAAATTTTCGATCCCGTGGATCACGTGTTTCCGACACTCCTCTGGAAGAAACCAGCACAGTGAATGCCGATCGCGTGTATGGCACCCGTCTCTGGACTTCGAAAAATAATCGATTATCTTCCATCGCGTGTGTCGTACCCTTTTCTCGAACCAAGCAGCACCGTCCCGTGCTTCGCGCGTATCCCACCCTTTTCTGGAAGAAAACTCCATCAATTCCGATCGCGTGCCTCGCGTGTATCGTACTTCTACCCATCTCTGAACTGTGAAAATAATCAAGCATTTTCGATCGTGTGTATCGCGTGTATCGGGTGCGTCGCACCCTTTTCTGGAGGAAAACAACACAGTGAATTTCCATTGCGTATCTCGGGTGCATCACATACTTTTCTGGAAGAAAACAGCACAATGAACTTCGATTGCGTGTGCATCGGGTACATTGCACCCTTTTCTGGAAGAAGAGAGCACAATGAGGTTCGACCACGTGTCTCGTATCCTTTTCTTCGAGAAAAAAGGCGATCAATTTCGAGTGCATGACTCGCGTGTATCGCGTGTCCGCATCGTTTTCTGTCAGAAAGAAACTGAATGAATTTCAATCGCTGGAGTTCCATTCTCAATCGGATGGACTATCGAAGTAAAGTGTGGGAGTAGAGGGCAAACTTGTTTACGATCGCAGATTGTTTCAATGGCATCTTGCAAGTATGAGAAAGGAAATCTTCAGCGTCTGCGACTTTGCCACCGGCTTGTCTTTGGAGGTTCTTGTGAAATATGAGGTCGAACGTCTCAGGCCGTCGATAGATGTTTTTTTGCACAACAAACCAACTGCACATGCTCTAGGCCTCACGCCTTTAGCGCTTGGCAACTCCCCCCTTCCCCCTCCCCAAACACACGCACACATAGACACAAAGAAAATCGGCTACCCAAGCCTGGACACAAGTCGGCGTAAGGAAAAGCAGAGAATGCCCGCCTTAACAATGTAAAGGTAGCTTGGGCTGTCGTTTCAAATTCCGTTGGAAGGGGCAACACTTTCCTGTACTCGCAACGTTCGGAGCTCAGACTAGCTGAGGAGAACGTCTGCCTCTCAAAGGGCTTGTTCCAGCTACGTACGAAAATGGGCCGGACCTCCGTCTTGCCGGGCCCGAAGGGATCCGTAGACCCTTCGTGTGTACACACGAAGCAGAAAATGAAGGCTGTCCTTGTGGAACGACAGGAAAGCGAAGTCAGAAATTCCAAACGAAACAGGCTCTGACAAGCGCCGTACAAGTTGATCCTGTTTCGGTCCGCGAAATAGCGCCGAGCTCTTCGCACAGTAAGCGGAATGTTTTGTGGGCGGCACGAACTTCGGACGTTTGTGGCAAATGTTTTATTGCTCAGAAGTTTTTCTCCCGCCAAGCTAGCGGCCTCACGTAATATTGCACAGTGCCGAAAGCCACCCCAACAGGTCTTACAACACAAAAGCGAAGTAAAGCTGCATACTCCTTACCGTAAAAGAAGGAAAGAAGGGGAATTTACTTTTACCGATCAGGCACGTGGAGACTATGACCCACAAGCAGAAAAACACGTAATCAAAAAATTAATGATCCATTACGGACATACACACATACGCACGCCCGCACACACACACACACACACACACACACACACACAAACACACCAATAAAGCTGTCTGGAACCCTCTCTGGTCTTCCTGGGCCTGCCAGTGGCAATAAAGCTGTGTGGAACCACGTCCAGTCCCTAAGGGCCAGAGATTGGAAATGACCATAGACTTCCAACCTTCGGACTTCTGCGAGTGAGAGATAGCTTGACCTCATGAGGATATCTTTGCCAAAAGAGACACAAGTTCGTTCAGTAAGCCAGTAAAGTGGAGCAGCCTTCCAGTAGCAGTCTGACACAAGGTGTAAGTAACCGTTACATATACTATTTTCAGTTCTCTTCAGAAGATACAATAAGAAACTAGCCCATTCGTAAAAGAAGTCCCTTTGCCTTCAGTCGGGAAGAGATCAAATTAAATTTCTCCCAAAATTGATTGATGAGCTCGTCATGAACAGCAAGACAAGATAAATGAAGTAAAACCCCCAAGATGGTGATATCAGAAACTTGGAAGAAATGCCGCAACAAGTCGACAGAGTGACGAGGATCAGTCATGAAAAATTTAAAGAAAGTGTTCAAGGGAAACATGGAAAGAGAAGATATTGACTAGTGAGAGAAAGAAAAAACCAAGAAAGTCCATTAAAGAAAGCTTAGGCTTGAAACACCAAGAAAATATGTGAACAAATTCTCTTCAAAATTGTCCCCAGACACAGAACTTTTTACCTCATTAACAGTACTCTTCAACCATCAAATA
>JAOWAR010154537.1:0-10982 GCA_028571005.1 Clathrina lutea
GGGATAAAAATGAACGTATGAAGGAAAAAGTGCTTGGCTTGATTCATGACAATAGTGCTAAACCGCGTCAGAGCGAGAAGCTCTCGACCCGATGATTCGTACATGTATATAGATTAAAAGATCACTGTAATCACCATTTAAACACGTTCAAAAGCTAACTCAGTCGCGATTTTTTAGTTTCTTACCGGCAATCCGACCACGGATAGACTATGCATTGGAATCTCCACGTGTGCCCTTTGAAAAGCTTTAATCATGACTCTTAGATTCGTGGGTTTTCGTGTTATTATTTTGTCCGCTTTCTCATGGCTTGCCCATGTCAGAACGGCGGCCGGGCCATTTTGTTTTTCTGTCAACTTATTGATGAATCTACCTTGTCCCTTGAGTTAACAAGGGTCGTGTAGAAGGGACCCCGCGTACAATTGAAGGCTAACTGCCAACATCCACTAGCAACATTCACTAGCTTGACATGGCCCAGGCCATGGCTCGCTGCTAGTGGAAAATATTATTAATATTTTTGTCTTCTTCAGCCCAATAGCCATATGATGGCTAGTGTTAAGGGTGAGGAGAGGGGAAACAGGTGGGAAATTAAGGGGAGTGGAAATGGGGGAATAGAGAAATACTAAAGCTGATATAAAGGAAATACAGTGGGTGAGGGGGTTAAGGATCAAGACATGAGAAGGCTTTGAAGAAGCTCAGAGAAGACATACGTTTGATGTTGTAAGGCAGGCCTCGGCTGTTCCACAGATAGGGACAAATATAGAAAGGTAACTGTTTAAGAGCACTTGACCAAGGTTTAGGCAAGCGGATATCTTGGTTGTTGCTCAGTGACGCTGCTTTCTCTGGTTTCCCGGCCCTCCAGGTTCGGAGACAGTCAGTGTCGGAGATGTGTTCTGGCAAAGATTCATGGATAAACTTACATTCTAAGGATCCCTCCGAATTCCGTTCGGAAAACTGAATAGCCAGCGGATCTCAGCGCCGCGAGAAAGCTGTACCATCGGTCTAATGGGCCATCCCAATTCACGCGATGGCGTTCTGTTTCCATCCTAATTTCCGGCACACCATGTCTTCAAACAATGTCAAGGATTTGTTGAGACGTTTTGCCAACTATGCTGTTGGATTCGTCAGTCAAACCTAAACACAGAGAACAGAAGACTCTCCAATATATAACCTAAAACTCAGGCGGAAGAACAAACAAGGTGAGAAAGACAAATGACACATAACACAGGTGACACAACAATTAGCTGAAATACATACTCATGTTGCAACAATAGTGTGCAACAATAGGTTCCACTGCCTTAACAGTGCTCCACGCCTGACAGTAGTCAGACAGAGCAACAGCACATGCATACAGACGGAGAACGGAGGATGTATCTGTAACTTCAAGTTTCACAGCTGAATAGATGAATAGACCGATCATCAGACAAATGTATTTGTCTAATGATAGGTCTACTCAGCCGTAAAACTTGAAGTTACAGATACATCATCCGTTCTCTGTCTGTGTGTGTACACTATAACTTTAACTTGATGGAACTAAAAGTCTCAAACCTGACATTTTTCCTTTTTGGACTTCCTCCAGCTCTTCACCTTCTGATTCTTTTTGCAGTTGAGAGGGGATTGATCGCCTCTCCTGGATCAACGTGCCAGCTCATGTTTCATGCAGATGAAACAGGCAGCTACGTATGGCCAGAAACAGAAAGTGGGGAAACAGCAGAGCTGCCCTGTCTCTATGGAACAAGACCTGGACGTCTCAACTCAACTGCGGAGCGCTTATGCAGAAAAGTACAGAACTCAACAGAATGTCGGTGGGAGGAAGCCAGGACTGAAAACTGCCAGTTTTCATCGAACTTCACTCGGCAACTAGACATCCTAGTAGCGGTACAGGGAAACAATTTTGTTCTAAACATTGATAGCAAGTTATTCCGGCAGGTTCTTTTGCTCAGTTTTCAGTTGCTCATGCAGGGTAAGGAGATTTCCCTTTTCTTGGTGCAAGCTAGCACCATGGCCCATGGTGTCTGACTTGAACAGAGCATCTTTTAACACGGGCAGAACGTTTAAAAAGCATGGCACTTCACCCATGAACATGAACAGTGCAACACCTACGTAACACTTCATACATGAACAATGCAACCCAATGGAAACAGGGCAACACAGAAGTGGGGAATACTTGAAACCTAAACCAAAACTGGCCCAATTTAAAACCATTTTGGGTCATGTTACATCCAGCAAAACTTGAATGAACAACAGTTTGGCTGTCTTGAAAGGGCCTCCTCTTCAGGTTATCTACACAACGTAGCAGCTGATGATGAATATCACACAGGCGTGCTCAAGGTCTGATTTGATACACCATATTATATGGACTCAAACCTTAATGCACTGGAAAAAGTTCAAATCCTAAGCATGCGTATGCACACAGCATTCAGCTGATAAGGAAAACTGATAATTGGACTTCACAATTGCGTCCTTGATCCAGGGTGATGTCACCGCTGACAATGCCGCGTCGGTGCTTTTTGTGACCGCTGAATTATACGATTCTGAGCTGAAGGGTCCGGATTACCTTAAACCCCACGACATCGAATTGACAGTCACTCTCCTTGAAAACATCCTCAGAGTCTACAACTCATCCGGAAACAGAGTAGGTGTCAGTGACCACAGTAAAGTAAATGGCAGGTAAAGAAGGGAAGTAGACGACTGAAATACTGTCAAGGCTCAAGCAGGTGCAATGTTAAGTGATGCAAATAAAGCAGAAATGAAGAAAATATTTTCACCCGCTTATACGCTAACTATATGCTTACCACTACAGATGTTGTCAGAAGTACACTGCATGCTTACCAACAGGTGTAAAAAGTACACTATATGCTATAAATGCACTAAATGCTATAAATACACTTTATGCTATAAATACACTATATGCTATAAATACACAATATGCTATAAATACACTATATGCTATAAATACACTAAATGCTATAAATACACTAAATGCTATAAATACACTAAATGCGTACCAACAAACTTTGTTACTAACTTCATGCTCAATTTTCTTGCTCATCTAACTTCATACCATGAAAGGTAACTTTAACTTTCTTGGAAATCATCCTTCTTCATGGGAAATGTTTTATTTTGATCAGACCGTGGCTTATTCTTATTCATGCGCGATATACCCAATACGAACTGCTCTTCTTCTTTTGCCAGCTTCAACTACCGGCTGCGAAAATTGTCGACCAGTTACTTACAGCTCCAGCAAAGATGATCAAGGCTAGCCGAAAGAAAAGTAACACAAGCTCAAGGTACGTTTTGAACGAAAAAAAAAAAAAAAACCCAGCTACTGAATACAATTTGTTGAGAAAATTTATCATATATACTGCCCACTGTTCATTATTCTTGGAGCATTTGGTCAAACATGTCCCCCAAAACCCTGTTGGTGATTTTTTGATTGTGACGTCTGCTTGCGTGCATATCTGTCGCTGTCCACTTCATGTTGAAGTGCACACCATTTTTGTGTTTTCGATAGTGTCACCTTGGCTTTGTTTGGCCACTATCCTGGATCCATTCCACTCCAGTACAGACTCCTACTTTGCCTACTCTAGATCTCAGCTTTTCCAATCTCGCTTGAAAATTGTCACCTCAACATCCCAATGGAAGTGAGCCATAGTTCCCAGTTTCTTAAATGGTCCTGGCTTCTCTTGAATTTTTTCATCCAGAATTCTGGCATTACTCGACCAGCTAGCAAAAAGAGTCGACCTGCCTGAAGAATCAAGCGAGTTTTTTCTTGGCTTTCCAAATATTGCTATCTATGCCAAGAACACTCCTGTTAAGGACAACCCCAGCCTTGAAGGGAATTTGGATCTTCTAGTGCCGTATGCTGACGGGCCATTTCTACATGGCTCAAAAGTTATTCCGAACACAACACTTTTCTCGATTCCGTTAAGCGTTTGTCAGAGCTACCACGATGCTTGTTCTGATGGTTATCTTCCCGTTCGCATTGTCTCCTTCTTCACGGCTGAGGTGTTCCAGTCCAAGAGGGAATCACATGGCGGCATCACGTCAGTAAGCATCGGAGATACCCATGTGGTGAACCTTTCCGTACCTCTGAGGTTCCAACAGCTGGGCCAGGTGAGATGTACTCCAAGCTTGCTTGTAACATTTCTCTCCGAAGCTTTGGACAGAATTGCATTAGTATATCGTTTCTCAGCTCCATGAAATCAGGGGTGTCTTATACTTTTAGCAAATGAAGCGTCGATCGAAGTAACACATTTTAAGAACCTACACCACATTCAGTTGATGAAATTCAAGAAAAACGTTATTTATGGCACACACACAAGGTGTTGTTTGGGCTTCTACCTGACTTGTCTCATTGGCTCTTCCTTGTCAACAGACATGTGTGAGATGATCTGCAGGTGTGTTGTGAAAGTAATGCTTGTTGGAGAGTTGGGTGCTTATATGTGTTGGAGGGGCATGCATGAAAAGGGCATGTGTTCGTGTGGTATGGGTAGGTACATGCACCTGGACAAGTCACACTCAGATAAGTCAGCTAGAGCCCTAGCAATATTTTCTGTTTACAATATTTCGACTTGACAACAGAGTAGGTTCCGATCGCAAACACTGCGTGTTCTAACCATTGTGTCATTTCCACCAATACTCTAATTACCTTTGTGACTTAAATGAAGTGGTTCTTGTACTTCGATCTACCAAGCCTTGACTTTGATTTCATGGGTCCAGAAGGTTATCATTATGAAATGTCTACGACTTAAGTTGAAACGCCTGAAGTGGGCATGTGTTTCTTCTACATTCATTAATCCAGGCTTTGGAAAAACCACCCGGAGAATGGTTCTGAAAAAGGCTATTGCTAAAGCAAGCATCTTCCACCTTCACAATCTGGATTTCTGATTCTTTTGGCATGACGAGCAAAGCCGCTGAAGTAATAGGTCATAAGATGAAGGGGAGTTGTCGGCATTCTTGCCTAACTAGAGACGAGGAAAAGGTTGATCATCGCAAGCAGAAGCATTTTGATATACAACTTGATTGTGTAATGCCGATTGGTCTCTGTGTTCAATCCAATCAGCTTGAAGAACCTGAAAACTCATTAATTTCTCGTTGGCATCCGCTTCGGCAAGACTATGGTTTTATTTACAGTGTTCTGACAAAAATGGCATTTACACTCCGTTTCAGGATATGGAGAGGGACTGCAGTTATTGGAACTTCTCTGCTAACGGTATGAAACCGGATTATGTGCTCTTGGTCATGATCACTGAAGATCGCATCTTGACATTTCTACTGTCAACTCTTAAACATTGCAGGATGCCATGACCAGAAGCTAAGAAGTGCAGGATGTAGGCTTTAAGGACCAAAAAAGCAAGAGTTTGGGCTCATTATAAACACCGTTCTCCTTCTGCTTAGAGCTGCAGCTAGTGCCAGCCAAACCAGAATACTTTTGAAGGTCTGATCGAGTGTGAAAAGGACAAAGACATCAAGGAATGGTGGAGTGAAACTGAAATTCTCCGGGAAGAAATTGAACATCAAACTTTTTTCTTTTTCGCATTCCCGATTAGCACAGAAATGGTACCTGTTGAAAGGTCTAGAGGGCCACGCTGTTAAACAGACAACCTTGTACCTCCCGTAGACTGACGATAGCTTCAAACACCAAAATGTCTCTTAATGAAAATTATCATATCCCCATCTGTTGCGTCGTTTCCTTTTGATCCTTTCTTGTAAGTTGTAGTTGTTGAGGCTGATCTGAAGGGATAATAATAATAAATTAAGCTTCTTGGATGCGATGGAAACAAAGGAAAAAGGCTCAAGGACATGACGTGGATACACTTCATGGAAGTTAATCTATGTTCCAGATCTAGAAAGGCAAGACGAACGGGCCTGCTCGACTGTAACTAAAAGTTTCCTTCAGAAGTGATCATCAAACGGAACAGAAAAAGTAGATCTTTGTATCTACAGGTAGGGGTGGTTGTGGGGATGAAATTTTGTCCCTTCACGTTAACAGGAGGTCTAAGTGTGTGTGTGTTATGTAAGATGTGAATTCAAATTAGTTATAAAAAAATGGAAGATTCAAAAATTGCAAAAAGGTCAGTGAGATGTAACTGACAGAAGGAATCTCCTGAATGATCGTTTGCTCTTGTGACAGCGTGTCGACACAAACTTTGAGCGGCAGTTCAGTACGATCTGACTGTTGGCGTGAACGATAAACAACCTTTTGGTTAGGCACAGGTCGCCTCTTCTGAACGAGATTGCTTGCATTGGCACTTGCCGGTATTCTTCCCAGTGGATGTCGAAGTTAACACCATTCTATTTGAGAACCCAAGCATGCTTTGCCAGCTCAGCTGCAGTAGAGTTTCGTACTTCTCTTGCCTGAAGCTCAACTACTGGCTATTGAGTATGGTTTTGAAGTGGCCTTCAGTAAGTCCAAAACACTGCTTGCTCCAGCCGCTGTTACTGTGATTGGCAGTTGCCTTGTATACACTACCGCAGGGATGATTGAAGAGTTGCAGAGTTTGGTGGGGCCTCCGCCTGGTTGGGGTAACTCAGTAGCATGTACGGAAGACGCATTGTTGTGGTGTTTGATGATGTCAGCCACATCTAGATCTAGGATACAAGAACTAGGCAATCCTTCTGGCCCGGTGGGCCGCTTTACATGAGGCAGCCTTTAATGCACTCATCCTCTGTTTGTGAAGCATTTCATGAAGCCATTGACCCAAGATTTGTTGATAGAAATCACCATTTCGATATAAATCACCACTGACCCCAGATTTGTTGTTAGAAATAATCAAATTCATCATGGAGCGACATGAACTTAATTGGGACATAAAATGTGCCCTCATTCTGCTGTAAAATATGAATCATTTGTTGTGTTTACATCTGACTTCTTCTTCTCTCCTAGACAATTATGGAGACTGGGATTTCACTGGTTGCTGGGCGTCGCATGAGGACAGTGGGTCCGTCTGCGAGTGCAACCATTTCACTCACTTTGGCATTCTCTTGGTAAAACATGACCATCGATGATTGGGTGGTGTACCTCGACACTTCATTCGGGACTGAGTAGTGATTTTTTGTCGTGTCACTTCCTCAACATAATGAGCCCGGCACGTCACTTGCACTGCTGATATCTGCCCAGAATAAAATTCTTCAAGGTTGCTCTCATGCTGTCAAATAATACTGCTAGGTCAAAGTCCAGCTAATAGAAAGAATATTCACCTTGTGGCTGTACATTGGCAATAGCTACTTCATAGAATGATAAGGATTTGGAAAAGTTCTGACATTGACATTGTTGCTCGATGCACCTGGGTCAAAGGATGTAGCACTGTACCAGTATGAGTGGTGTTTCAGGTTGTTTTCATAGTGTCACTTCGCCCTTTAACCTCATGTCATCGACCTGCTTGGGATTTCTGTCATTGCTGCAGTCGAATGGAGCAGTAGAACCCGAGTCAGCCGAGAACACTCTCGCCTTACAGCTCGTCACCCGAATAGGCTCTGCTTTATCCATGCTTGGGCTTCTCTTGACAATGTCAACACTTCAAACTAGGTAGAGTGCCGAGAACATCGTAAAAAGTGTTTGGTCATGGGGTAGCAAGAGCTGTGGGTGCTTGCGTGTTTTAATTCTAGACCTTCACATTGCTCACCAGTGATCGTTGAAGGTCTGCCCTTGTTCACATGAACCGTCACATTGTGTTTCACAGAAACTATCAGGGGAGGGTAGTCGTCTATGGGGTGGTAGAACTAGGAAATAGAGAGGAAAAAGAAGGCGAGTGACAGGTGTATAGAGAAAGAGAAATAAAGTGTTTAACTTCATGATTACGTTTTACCAGTCTTCAGGTGTATAGAGAAAGAGAAATAAAGTGTTTACCTTCATGATTACGTTTTACCAGTCTTCAGGTGTATAGAGAAAGAGAAATAAAATGTTTGACTTCATGATTACGTTTTACCAGTCTTCAGGTGTATAGAGAAAGAGAAATAAAGTGTTTAACTTCATGATCACGTTTTACCAGTCTTCAGGTGTATATAGAAAGAGAAATAAAGTGTTTGACTTCATGATTACGTTTTACCAGTCTTCAGGTGTATAGAGAAAGAGAAATAAAGTGTTTAACTTCATGATTACGTTTTACCAGTCTTCAGTCTTCCAGTTTGTACAGTAACTGCAGCCATGCTTGCTGACTGTCTCTCTCTTTCTCTCTCTTTCTCTCTCTTTCTCTCTCTGTGTGATAGGATAAACGTAAGTTGGAAAGAAGATATGTGACCGAACAAAGGAAATAAATTGATAAAAAAAAATTAATGGTGATACTCCGTGCTGAGACCGGGACTCCAACCTGTGGCACCAAATTGCCTAGCAGACGAGAGTCGTCTTACTATTACTACGCCATCACGTCATTCTCTAAAAGGATTGGCAATGCCGCACTATCAAGGTCAGGCTATCTTGTCCACATAGCAGTCCGCGGTCTGGAAGATGGTAGCAGCGAGGCAACACCGGACGGTTAGCATGCCCAACATGATTCGAACTGACTGGCTCCCTGGTGCCGCAGGTTCGAGTCCCAGTCTCGGCACGGAGTATTGAGCTTCATTCAATTTTTTCCGATCAATTTATTTTCTCTGTGCGGTCACATCTGTTCTTTCCAATCTAACCATGCTAACTCGACATTGAGCATTTCTTTCAGGGGACGGTCAGTTCGAATCATGTTACATGCTAACCATCCGGTGTTCCAGTATTGCCATCTTTCAGACCGCAGACGCCTGTGTGGACGAAATAGCCCGACCTTGAAAGGGCGCCATTGCCCATCCTTTTAAAGGATGACATGATGGCTTAGTGGATAGTAAGGAGACTCTCGTCTGCTAGGCAATTTGGTGCCGTAGGTTCGAGTCTCGATCTCGGCACGGAGTATGAGCTTCCTTAAATTTTCTTTGATAAGCTTAATGGCTACATTACATGCATTTCTTTTCTGGAAAGAACTTCCGTCTTTTTTGCTCGACCTGGTGAACATTTCTTCCGGGTAAACCCAGTCTAAGTTTCAGGCCTGCCAAGGAATTAAATTTGCAGTAAAATTCGGGAAGTGTCGACGATAGGGACTTGGCAAGGTATTATGACGTTTTCATGTCTCCACAAAAAAAGATGAAAGCTATTAAAATTCAAGAAGAAAAGGTGAAGTAGCCAAGAGGGACAAAAATAAAGTGGAATTATGCCAAAAAATAAAAACTTAAGGAAGTAATGTGCAGAGAATCCCGACCTCAGAACCTAGACATGGTCAGGCTAAGGGTTTTCCTGTTGCACCTCCTTCCTATGTACTCTTGCTCTGCTCGATTGTATTGAATACTGTCATGGTACCATGCAATTGGCTGCAAAAGAACCATCCTTCAATTCCAGGCTTTAATGTGTTGTGAATACTGCTGTTTATGGGGTGGCAATGCCGACTCAGGTTTGCTGACTTCTTGTAGCAAGTGTATAACTTTCTTTTGTTGTGGTGTGAAGATGGTAACTGTAAAGTTATATTCATTGTGCAGCTCAATGTCAGTAGGAGGAAGCCAAGGATGTTTCTCAATGGCATATATTTTCCTTCCATTCCAGCAACAAGCGAAGGGTACATTCAACTATTCTTTACCACCTTTGTGTTTCTCTCATGGCCACACTCATTCTGGTTGTGTTGGCCGTCACACCGAGAGATGGCAAGCTCCGCTGTACAGTGTCTGGCCTACTTCTACACTTCTTCCTGCTATCAGCCTTCCTGTGGATGTTGATGGAAGCGATCAACATGCGCAACAGTCTGCTGGTTTGGAGCAAGAAGGAGACACTTGTTAAACATCGCTGGGGAATGATAATCTTTGCGTGGGGTGAGCTTCTGTGCACTGCTTCTTCGACCCAGTCTCTTCTGCCTTCTGACGCCCAATAGACAATTTCTGGTTCAATACTATCAGGCTTCAGTTTCACTTGCTCTCTGAATAGAATTAGACTGATACAGTCTGTACATAAGTCTAGCTGGCACCTGGAAGCTGGAACAGTGTGCTTTCTGCTCTGTAACTGAAGTCTTCATATGCTCAAACATCTCCATGGGAACTCACAGACGGTACATGTTGATGAAGATCTTTGGTTTACTTGGATAACCCCATGCAGGAATACCAGCCATTACAGTTGGTGGTACATACGCTTTCGAGCCAGAAAGCTACAGCCCAGAGAAAAACCTCCAGTTGTAAGTCATCGACCACATAACCTCCATTAGCTAAGCGCTTAGTTCTAACTTTAACACTGACAATGTATTGAGCTGTGGAGTGCACTGACAGTGTACAGAGCTGAACAGTCAACTGACAGTGTACTGAGCTGTACACTCCCCTGACAGTGTACAGAACTGTTTAGTCAACTGACAGTGCACTGAGCTGTGCAGTCTACTGATAGTGCACTGAGCTGTACAATCCACTGACCGTGTGCTGAGCTGTACAGGCCACTGACAGTGTACTGACCTGTACAGTCCACTGACAGCGTACTGAGCTGTACAGTCCACCGACAGTGTACTGAAGAGTACAGTCTACGGACAGTGTACTGACAGTGTACTGAACTGTATAGTGCATTGACAGTGTACTGAGTTGTACAGCGCACTGACGGTGTACCGAGCTGTACAGTCCACTGACAGTGTATTGAGCTGCATAGTGCACGGACAGTTCACTGACCGTGTACTGAGCTGCTCAGCCCATTGACAGTGTACTGAGCTGTTCAGGCCACTGATAGTGGACTTGAATGTACAGTCAGCTGACAGTGTACTGAACTGTACAGTGCATTGTCAGTGTACTGAGCTGTATGGTCCACTGACAGTGTATTCAGCTGTACGGTCAAATAACAGGGTAGTGCACTGTACAGGTTACTCACAGTACTAGTTAACTGAGATGTACAGTCCACTGACAGTGTATTGTGCTGTATAGGTCAGTGACAGTGTACTGAGCAGTACAGTGCACTGACAGTGTGCTGCGCTGTTCAGTTCACTGACAGTGGACTGAACAGC
>JAOWAR010154548.1:0-10981 GCA_028571005.1 Clathrina lutea
TGGAAGGAGTACCAGAAACAGATTTCTCAAGACCTGTATTTCCTGAACTTCTTCTGGTCCCGCCAGCTCTGGCTACTGCACAAAGCTCTCTGTGCAAGTGAGCTAGATGAAGAGACAGCATCTCGGGTCAGCACTTTGCTGCGCTATGCTCAGCCTGGCATAGATGGCTACAAAGTCCTGAATAAGTTCAGCAGCATGTTGAGACGACCAAGTCCAGATGATGATGGTGATCCGAAGCGACATCTCGAGGACATAGGTCGTGTTCTGGAGGACATTCTAGGCATCAGCGAGTTGACGTCTTCAGCAGCAGTACCCTTTATAGTCAATGTTCTGCCCGAGCAGCGGGCTGTGGTGGAGTATGGGAAGTTGTTCATCGGCGTTCTCTCAGCTGACAGCCAGGGCCTTCTGCCAACGGTCATGTGCCTTTATTTCCACACGGTGAAATCACTCCCGGCACCATCGCAGATTCTCTTCTGCAATGCCGAAACTGACCACCAGGAAGCCTCTCTGTTCTTGTCGCGTTGCTTCCTTGCAGCCAAACGAGGAATCACCAACAGACTGTTCTGCCTAGTTCAGCCTGAGCTTCTGCGAGACAGTGTCCGCTTCTCCCTCTATCGTGAACTGCAGCAGGGGCTGCGGGACAGCAAGTGGCAGAAGTATCTGCTGGCGGTCTTGTGCAGATCAGCACCCACCGGCCGTAATCACTTGCTAGACGTGTTCCGTGACTCCGTGGTAGAGAACCCACCATGGCTGAAGGACAACCTAGTCCAAGACGCATACTCGCGTTCATTCCCGCACTACCAGGTGATTTTCTCTGACAGCCCTGGACTCGGAAAAACCGAAGAGGTACGACAGATAGCCTTCAGGAGCGAGCGACGCTTTGTAACACTGAGCATCAGTGGTCCAATTAGCCGATCAAGCTTTGTACTATCTCTCCAGAAGCTCCGTCTGTCTCATAGATGTGCTCTGCACCTGGACATCGGCCACGTCACAGACTATTCCTTGTTGGACGTCCTTCTCTTTGAGCTTCTCATAGTCAGGACTGTCGTAGCGAAAACGGAGATGTACCACCTTCCAACTGACATGGTGTTGATAGAAGTTGCCAACACACTGTGTGATGTTTTAACTAACAGCCTGAGGATTTGTTCGTGGCTGCCACAGATTAACCTCAGCTGGTTGCAATTTGAAAACATGCATGTCAGCATGGAGCTGCTGAGTCCTGTCCAAGTCGTCTGCAACTACCTGGCTGCCCATGCCTCGTGCAGGCTGGAAGAGCAGGATCTGATCTTCACCGGGCCAAAGGCAAATGTTGTACCGCTACAGCCTGAGATTTGTCGTCTTCTGCTTCGACACTACTTTTCGAGCGCTGAGCTCAACTTCTCTCTCCTCCACAGTCTGCTGAACGTCTTGGCCGACCAGCTTTTAAAGCTGTCATCATCATTTTACTTCCGGTTGCCACAACTCCGTGGCATGATTGGTGAGGAAGCTCCAGGTTTGAGAATGCTGCTGGTCGATGTTCTCCAAAAAACGTCACTGCAGTTCGCGACACGATCAGTAGTCAGCAGCAAGGAAGCCCAGAGAGAGGCCGCTAAAGGACGAGCAGGAGAAATCACCAATACCAGGAAAAGGCTGACTGAGAAGCACATGGCCGACCGAGTGCAAGGAATGGTTCGCTGGGATGAAGACAATCACTTACTAGTTCTCTTCAATTCCAGTGATGCCCAGACCATCACTGTCCTGTACCGAGAAGTGGACAAAGTAGATAGCCGTATCCGGCGCCTCCTGAAGCCGCAGAGCCAAGGCAGTCAGGGCATGCTTCCTGATCTGACACGGCTGCCGCCGGAAAAGCTGGAGGCCCTGCTTGGGAGGTTTGCGAGGTCGTCCCCGATGGATGAGAAGCCTGAGGCCAGCAAGCTGGAGGCTGGGTATGCACTAACCACTGACAACCTCCTCAAAATGGCTCTGATCATGCAGCGCATAAATGCGGGCGTTCCAGTGATCATCATGGGTGAAACTGGCTGTGGAAAAACATGCCTTGTGCGCAATTTGTCCCGTGCTGCTGGAATTGCCTTTGTGCACTATCCAATTCACGCTGGTCGAAGCGAGCAGGACATTACAATGAAGATTGGCAACTCAGAGAAGGAAGCTTTGCGGATCGGCAGAAAACTTCTGATGTTTCTGGACGAGATCAACACTTGTGATCACCTTGGGCTACTTGCAGAAGTCTTATGTCATCATCGCTTACGTGGCAAGGCCCTGTCTCGTAACCTGCTGTTCATCGCTGCATGCAACCCGTACAGACAGCGCCCACCATCAGATACAAGCGCAGCGGGTCTGCAGCTTCCGTCTGCGTCTCTGCATCAGCCAAGCACAGTGCAACAAGAGGAGATGTCAACTCTGGTCTACAAGGTGAATCCTTTGCCTGAAGCTGTCATGGACTACGTATGGGACTATGGCATGCTGCAGGATGTTGACGAAGAAAAGTACATCCACCGCATGGTGTCGCTTGCTCTGCTCGAGGAAAACTACTGTACATTTAACAAAGTTAGTGTCGCTAAGGTTCTCTGCGAAGCACAGCAATTCATGCGCTCAGCCACTGCCGTGAACTGGAGTGTCAGTTTGCGTGACGTGGATCGATGCTTGCGCCTGATCAAGTGGTGGTATAGGCACCTTGGAGAAGGGGTTTTCAAGTCTAAAGAACATCAGCGAACTGGGAATGGTGGTACTTACGCACAGGCAGCAAAATCTGGGAGTGTGAATGTGCAGGACAAGGCATGCATTCTGGCGCTCAGCTTGTGCTTTGACAGCCGAATACAAAGTCAGAAGGAGAGGAAGAAATTTCGAGAACATATTATCCAGTGCTTCCCCACTAGCCACACCTGGGACGATCCAAATGCCACCTTCAGTACTGTTGTGCGACTTCAGCAAAAGAACATCTTCAGCTGCATGGAATACCGTCCTCCAGGAACGGCGGCCAATAGTGCTCTACTGGAAAATGTCTTTGTCATCTTAGTCAGCCTCCTGAACAGAATCCCAGTGTTTCTAGTCGGCAAGCCAGGCTCTAGCAAGTCACTGTCTCTGCAGATCATCAAAAGCAACTGCCGTGGGCATCAATCTAGCAATGAGTTTCTGCGAAGTCTGCCCGCACTTAAGTTTGTCTCCTATCAGGGCTCGACATCTTCGACTTCGGAAGGCATCGAAACTGTTTTCAGAAAGGCTGTAGCTTTGTCCAAGCAAGAGGGGATCCTTCCCGTTGTTGTTCTAGATGAGATTGGTTTGGCAGAAGTCTCACCAGCCAATCCACTGAAAGTTCTTCACAATCTGCTAGAGCCCAGTGAAGGCCACCCACCGCATGTCGGGGTGGTTGGCATCTCGAACTTTGTCCTGGATGCTGCAAAAATGAACCGAGCCATTCAGCTGTCACGGCCTGAGCCAAGTGAAGAAGACCTTGTCGAGACAGCAAAATGCCTTCGTGATGCCATAGCCACAGAGCATGCATTAACCAGCTCTCGAGACACCAAACAGTGCCTTCCACAGGCGTGCCTGAAGAGCTTGGCAAGCAAATACTTGGAGTACATCAACTTTCAGAAAACGACAACCTTCTACAAGGACTTCCATGGGCTCAGAGATTTCTATTACCTAATGAAAGGAATATTTTACGGGCACTTCTCTGATTGGGATGCGACACAGATTACAGACAAGGTAATGTTGGAGGCTGTTCAGCGCAATTTTGGCGGTGTACCTGAAGCATATCACTTCCAGAACGTTTTTCTCACAGCTGGTAAATGTGGCCCTAGTTCAATGCCCGTGAGTCATCTGATACGCAAAAATCTGCAAGATGCTCGTGCTCGCCACCTGCTGCTTCTGACTAAAGGTGACTCGGGGCTGAGTATTCTAAATGAAATTCTGCGTGAAGCAAATCAGTCGAACAAGTCTCGCACCATGCACGGCAGTCAGTTCCAGGAGGACCAGACCGAAGAGTACTGCTACCTCAAACTGAGCGAGATCATTCTCCTGATGGAGCAGCCAGGCATTCTCATTCTCCGCGACCTCGGCCAGGTGTACGGTAGTCTCTATGACATGCTGAACCAGAGTTACACTATCCATGGCAGCAAAAACCAGTGTCATGTGGCACTTGGAGCGTACAGTAATCGCGTCTGCGTCGTCAACAAAGACTTCCGGTGTGTGGTGGTCGTAGATGAAGAGACAGTCAAGACTCAGGAGGAGGATCGAGCCTTTCTCAACCGTTTTGAGAAGCAACGCCTGTCGTATGACGATGTACTGACCGACAGGCACAGACAAGTCATTTCAGAGCTAAAGGTTTGGGTGGAAGACTTCAGCACAATCCGTGGTTTGGAGAAGGATTTTGACAAGGATGATGCATTTGCTGGGTACAGTGATGATCTTCTCTCTTCGCTTGTCCTCCACTTCTTTGCCGATGAAAGCATGGAAGAGGAGGTTGTGCTCGACTGCTGCAAAATGGAGTTGATTTCGATTGCTCCTGTGGGAGCAATCTGGAGGTCTTCTCTTTGCAAACTGACTCCAACCGAAGTGAAGGCTTTTACAAAAGACTACATAGAAAAGCAAGAACACGAGAGTTTGGTGCCATTGCTGAATTGGCTCATTGAAGAGCATTCAAACGTGGACAGCTTCCAAAATCGCACAGGTGGCATCAACATTCTGGTCCGGACTTACGCGCACATGCTGCAGGCAGACATGCAAAGTCTTTTACAAGATTCGCCTCTGAATGCTGATGTGCACAAGCTTGGTGCTCACCAGTCAGAAAAGCAACTTGTGCAACACATTGCAGACTACCTACAGAACGACAGTAGGAACCTGCTAGTCATGCAGTGTGACGCCGTGGCCGATGCTCGCCACCTATTGTTCACACAGTTCACTTTGGAGAGAATGCTGAATGAGTGCTCTGGACAGACGAGAGCCAAGCACATCTGCATCGTCCTTCACCTTCCTGACAATCGCAGAGCCCAAGGTTTGAAAGCTGCTGGGGAAACACTGAAGCCTCCTGGAACGAACTTCAGCTTTCAGGGGAACTGGAAGCATGTGGCTGTAGACAGCTTGGAGGAACCTAGCACCCTTGCCAAATCACTTCATCGGAAATCCTTGTACGAAGCTCTCAGCCAGGGCAGTGTGTCTGGGGCAGATATCATCCGCAGCCGACTGGAACACACGTATGTATGTCGTCTGCATGGCTCGCGTCAAACACAGAACGAGCATACTGCAAAAGTAGCCCAGACATTGCTAGGCTGTAAGGGTGCTGTGGAGTTCATGGAAGAAATGTGCTGTGCCCACTTAGCAGAGGCAAGTGAGGAGAGATTTCATTCGAGAGGTCCGGGAATGCATTGGCAATTTCAGGAGTGGCAGGTGGATGTTGCCACCAGTCGGGTAAAGTTGCAGCAAGCCTCATCATTCGGTGAAGCACTACGGGAGACCATAGCCGACCGAGTGTGCCAGACCTTGGCAAAGCTGCTCTGTCTAGTAGAACACCATCGGCTGCTAAATGTCTTCACTTCGGCAGGCAACTCTAAGAATGATCATGAGGTAGGGCGGGCACATCTGCTGAAGCATCTCCTCAAGACATCAATGTTGGACCAACTTCGAAGCGTTCCAGACAACCTGTCCTTTCCATTGAGCCCGGTGAAGGACTGGGAAGGTGACCCATGCCTGCCTTTCTCCACTCTAATGTTTGAGAAAGTAGAAGAGAGGAGGGTGTCTTTCAATACCGTCTTTGCGAATAAACTTGATGTGCTGTTGCCTGATGAAGAGGGCACAGCAGAGCAAGCATTTGAGTACGCTGTGCAGAAACTTGAAACATCAGTTGGCAGCATACTGAGAGAAGTCGTCACCGCAGGAAAGGAACCAAATACCTGGACGGCAGACTACTTCCTGGACTTTTTGCAATGGAAAGCGGCACCGTTTGCAGGACGCCTTAGCTTCCACCTTCGCTGTGCCCTTCTGTGTGGGCAGCTTCAAGCCTTTCTGAGTGATGACTGCCTAAGTCTGAGCTGTGGCATTGTGCAGATAGCAGCTGGGTTGCACGCTGCAGGATGGAAGACAGAAGCATTTCTGCAACCTCTAATGGCTCTCGCGGCAGCATTTGTGGAACAAAACTCCTGCAAAGAAGAGCAACTACTTGCAACACTTCAAGAACACAACCACATTAGACAACTCCTCCACGCTTCAGGTGACCCCCGTCTAAAGTCAACGTCTCTAGAGACTGCCAATGTGAATCATGCCAGTTTGTCACCCACCCACAAAGAGCCCGTAATTCACCTATTGGAGGCATTTTGCCGCCTTCTCCTTCAAGAACTTCCTCAAAGGTTTTGCAGCGGTGACATTTCTTCCTGGCACAAGAAGGTCGAACAACTGTTGTCACTAAGTGCCCACTGTCCAGGATCCCGGCCAGCTCTTTTGCATGCCCTGAAGGTCTGCTCCGATGCAGTTGTTCTGCTAGGAGATGACCTGCAAGTTGCAAACTGGCTGGTAACCTTCACTGAAAAGATTGCCGGACTTCAAGGACGTTTAAGTTTGGACGATGAGGACCTCTTCACAAGCACTGTTCGCTCTGTCGAATCTCTAGTGGACAATCAAGCAGCTTCGAATGCAGATCAGTTCATGGTGCAGTTCTTCTTTCGGTGGGTGCAGTCAGCAGATCAAGGTATACCCCAAGTGGGCCACATCACCCGCTATCTTTGCGAACATCCTGTTGAAGGTGTGTTCATCGGGCCTCTAGTTGCAGAGGTTCTGCAGCGTGTTGATGACGATGGCAGTATTGAATCACTGATCCAGCAGCAGTTCAATGTAGAAAAGACAGGGCTGTCTGAAGCATTCAGTGCGATCGACGATTCCTTTTCCAGCAGCAGCTTTCAAATTGACTCTCCATTGTCAGCTGTCTTCTGTGATGGATTGCAGAAGTTGGACTCAGTTGCCGATTGGGCTGAAACCAGCATTGGACAATCAAATATGCAAGAAGCTATGAATGCCGCCTTACGTGTTGTCTGCGGTCATCAGGAAGCTTCACAGTTCGTCCTGTGCATTGCAACTGCCGTCACGCGCGAGCTCCTGACAGTCTTTGTAAATCAGCTTTGCTCCAATCCGTCCGACAATCAGATGCAAAGAGAGTTTTGCATGAAGCTTGAGGAATGTTTGTCCACATGCTCATGTAGACACAACTCATCTTCTATGCAACTGGCACAAGAGCGCAGCGAGTCTGTGAAAATGTTTCTTGCCCGACGTTTTTACTGCCAGCAGTCTTTGGCTTCAGAGAGTTCAGTTCTCCGCTCAAGCCTGCCCAGCATGCAACATCTTTTTGATGTACTGTCATTCAGTGCACTCAGCCTTCCTGCTTCTGCAAGCCCCTTAGTTTTGAGCCACCCAGATGGATGTTGTGACGACTACATCAAGGCATCACGCTTTATTAATCAATGTCTGAATGACCCCAAACCTTACAAGCAGATTCAACTGCTGAAAGGGTATGTGCAATGCTGCCGTGAGTCCAAGGCACTGTGCCAAGTTACCCTATGCACCATTGCTCAGCGCTTCCTTCTGCAGGAGCTATTGCAAGGCCAGAAATTTCCTGAGGAACAGCGCTTGGCTAAGCACATTGTGCAGTCAGAGGTGCTCAGCTGTCTTCCACGAACATTTGTGGCTGCCTTCAAAGCATTACTACAATCGAATTTTAGCGGGTCTTTTCTCCAGAGATCTTCGCGAAGTCCGGAGTATGTCAGTCAGGTAACTGTCCTCATGCACATTCTCGCTATTCTAGCAAGCAATTGTCCCGAATCTTGCCTGCCGGAGGACTCTCCATTCCTGCACTATTTCTGTAATGCCAGCGGTGTGAAAGCGCTTGATCCTGGCATGGCCTCAGACCTTTTGGATCCAAGCCAGTCGTGTGAAGATGTTACTGTCAGCCTCTGTGACTGTGGAATCGTGTTCAAACCCAGTGTATTTCAACCAGCATGGCAATGCCCCGGATCAACTTGTCCAGCAAAAACTAATGCCACATCTGCTGACTATTACACAAAGAAACTCTCCACTTACCCGTCGAACCTCAACCGTAGCCACAATGTTAACGACGATCGTCAGCAGTCCTCAAGAGGAAGCTCATCATCCCTACCTGGTCTGAAGCTTGACTTCCATCTGCCGAACAGACACCCGCTTACTCCTTTGGCAAGTGCTGTCCTCAGCCTTTTACGACACGCTGCCTTGTTGCTAGGACGGGCTGTGCCTGATTTGCCTATGCAGAAATCAGAAAGAAGGATGGCAGCCCGTTTCTCCAAAACCTTGACACTTCCCACAGGCCTAGATGAAGAATTGGAGAAGGACTGGAAAACTGTTTCCTACCTGATCGGCGGCACTTCCCAAGATGTCCAATATTTCTTGCATGCTGTCCTGGTATGCAGCCAGGAGCTTCTTGTGGCCAAGATAGTGCCTGCACTTGGCTCAAGTGGTAGCCGCTCAGAAGAGCAAGTGCGAGCGGAGTGGGAGGGTAAGTTCATTAAATGCACCAAGCACCTTTTGCTGAGCCCGATGAAAGCAGTTTGTGATGTTCGAAAGGATCTCTTCTGCCGCGCAGAGCGTGTCCTGGATGGGGAGCAGCGAAAAAAGCTGACTGACCTTGAACGTGTCCATGAAGTCGATCAGCTACCTGGCCGTTTTGAGCAACGCAAAAACATGTTGCCACATCTCTTTAGGTCCACTGCCACACCAACACTTGACAGACTGATCTCCAGCTTCTTCAGGGATCCTTCCAACAGCACAGAGTACCCAGTTCTAGGCCTGTTCTTGGAGCGGCACAGTGACGTGATGCTAGTGCGCCATCTCCCGGCACTACTGCAGTGGAACCGACTTGTAATAGATCAGCTAGGTGGCTGCACACGCCAGGTTTTGAAGCAAGTCACCATCTGCCAGTTCCTCGGGCAGGGAGAAAGTGCTGCAGCAGCTGCAGACAGTGACTGCAAGTATTTTTGCCAACCGCAATTTCAGAAAAGGGCTAGAGAACTCTACAAGAGAGTGAAGGAAGTTATCACAGACTGGCCTGGTGGTCTGTCTGGATTTCAGGACAGCTGCAAGATGTGTGATGCTGTCATTAACGAGGGTGAGGCAAGTTCTGCTTTTCAGAAGGCAGTGAGTGCGTTGATCAACATTCAGAACAGATTTATGGCTACAATCTTCCAGTTCGCTGCTGACCAAAACCCTCGGTTGCTAATGCACATCTTGTCACGCGGTGATATGATCTGTGCAAGGTCTGTGCCGCTGCAGTCCGCAAAGTCTGGAGAAATCATTTGTGTGGACCAAAATTTGATCGAAGGTCTGCTGACTTGTTCTCAGGTGTGTCCAGAGTATGGATGTGGAAATGATGTTCAATTTGAGTTCAGTAGGATGGAACGTGAGGTCTTGTGTAAGATGGTGACTGGAAAGTCGTTCCTGTCTCTAAACCAAGACTCAGGTTCGGACTCTTTTCCATATGCTGGTGACATCTTTCTCACTCACTTGTCAGCATTTTCGGATGTCCAAAAGGTTTTGCCACAGACGACGTTGCCAAGTGACATCACACAAGTTGTGAGCAAGATGAGTGACCAGCACAAGGGGCAGCTTAAGCGTTCTCTGGAGTTGGCCGTTTCACAGCTGTGCACAACTGGCGGGAAATTTAACGGAGATGGTTCTTTGCATGATTACCTTCTGAAGGAGACTATGTCGTCACCGCTGGAGGAGATCTATCAGCTGCGAGAAAGCGTGATGCTGTCGCACGTCGTGGCTCTCTACGAAGTTGTGGAGGCCTCACCAGATATGCTGAAGACAGCGGTTCACGCTCTACCTGAAGATTACAGAGTAAACCTGCCTGAAGATGCACGGTGCTTGCTGGAAAACACTGTGCTCTCTCTTCCTGTCGATGGCTTCATTGATGTCCTACAGCGCTTTGCATTCCGCCACTTGCACGATGACCAACACACCAGGTTCAAGTCAACGTTTCCGAATCTCAACCTGGTTGAATACCTAAGTGACATTTGTGTTTGGCCGCTATCAGCGCGTGATGCTCTCACGAACATTCTTCCTGACGTCACGGAGGATTGCAAGGCAGAGGAGTTCCGCACTACCCTTGGTGAACTGCTGCCCAAGAACATAGGCCTGTACCATCTTTTCTCCCTCGTCGAGTTGCTTACACGACACTCAAGACCGACTAAGGTACTTTCTGCCATATTTTAAGGTTAATTTTGTGGGATATCAGTGTAAAGAATTGTAGCTCAATGAAGCCGCACTGAGACTTTACCTAGCCATCCTGATTTTGGATGAGTAAATGTGTGCCAAGTCTAAACTATATCCCCAGCCCTACTGAGTCACTCATGCATGTGTTGTCTGGATACCGGGCACAAGACTATGACATTTTCATGTATCTGTTGAACCAGAATGGGGCCGCAAGATTTCTTCAGGTTGTACTTGTAACCCAACTTGGACCTGGGTTTAAATCTGGTTTAGGTCAGGTTTTAATCAGGTTTAAAGAAGGGCAGCCGAGGTTCAACGTTTCTTGGCACAGCAGAGTGCATGGCCCAGCTCAGGGCAATGATATCACGTTGAAGTGAGAGGAAATTCTGTTTGGGATAGGCTGGAAGCTAAATATGTGAATTGACGATACAATCAGTCGAAGTCCTTTGATGATGTGAGACAGGTTTGTGCCTTTTTACCGCCTTTATTCAAGGAGGAATTCATGCTTGTTGAAAATATTGCTTTTACACACCTGATTAGTCTGTTAAAGTACTTCCCCGTTGTGCTTATTCAGCAGCAAGCGGCATTCAATGCAAGCCTCTATACCATACTCCGTGGAGTGCATGCATGGGATATAAGCAGTGCTTGAGTGGACCTTGTTGACCCCCGTCCCCCCCGCCCCCCCCCCCCCTCCACACAACCAATTCCCCCTTCCCCCCCACTTTACTTTAGCCCTCCAAAAAACAACCAAATCTAATAG
>JAOWAR010154559.1:0-10981 GCA_028571005.1 Clathrina lutea
AAAGAAAGATCGTGATTTTTGGCAAAGAAAAAAGGACGGGCGCGAACTGTACGCGTGACATTGCATTGCTGGCCATGTTCAGAATTCTAACTCCAGAAAATTGCCTGCGTATAACCTCCCGTCTAAGGGCTGGAAAGTGCCGATGTCCTGGCCCTTTGATCACTACTACAACCGCCACACGCCCAATCCTATTCACGTTGACTTTTTAACAGCTTAACCTGCCCGCTTTCCTCACTAGCCCCTATCAGATCTATTAACTCAACGCGTTACCACTGTAAACAGAAGTCAGATTTGACAGCGCATGCGTCGTATCAAAGCGATTATTGCGTTTCTAGGGATGGCTCGGGCGGCTGAGGGGCGCGCGCATCTTTCAAATGCAAGCTGAAAGCATGAACTCGTCGATGTCGTTTATTGGCCAGGGAAATGGAGTTGAGAAGGAGTCAACCATAGTTTTTTTTTCTGTTTTTCTTTCATTCCTTACGTCTGCCTGTATCAATTTTGAACTGTCGCCGCATTTTGGATATAGAACCAGCATAATCCCTCAAGTTTTAGCTCGCATGCGCAGAGACGTATTGTAGCCTAGCAACAGAGGGGACAATACACTTTCCTTTTACCCAGATTATTACACAAGGACACGGTTAAATATTGGCATTGAGGTCGAACAATGTTTCTCGGTCGGCGATGGCGGTCTCGGCGACCGACCGTCTCGACAGTCGCAGCTGCATGCCACTTTCAGCGGACCCGCTCCCAGGACAACTACAATATTTTGAGTTAGATCTTTTCCAGGTCTTATTTATGCGTTGAAGAGCTCCAACACTGGTCAAAGTATTCTCAAGAAGCCTATGTTCAAGCCGTTGCTGCCTTTTCTTCTTCGGAGCCTGCTTTTTGGCGCCAATTATCTAGCCTTCGTTGCTATGGATAATTGGCGCATGCCCGGCAAAATCTGACTTCTGTTACCACTGTACTTGACCGTATCTCAAGTAGCCTTTTTTTTGAACTCCTAAGTGTGTGTTTGTGGAGGAAGTGGGCTGTGCATAATGCCCTCATCCCGCCACCACCACCAAAATGTCATGTTCGTCTTGCAACAAGGTTGTGTTGTCAAGTTTTTCTCAACGCTTTGCCTAGAATAGGCTACATGACGCAGTTTCATCTCCATGGCAACATTTAAATGAGTTTTTGGGAAGCCCTGTTCACGTTCATTGTGAGCCATACAAAACATGTTCCCAAGGAAATGGTTTGTTTGAGAAGATTGGTCTTTTCCCCAAAAGACAAGTTTCATTTTTTCGAAACGGACACCAATCAAACAACAATAAACTTTACAGCGTGAAGTTTACTAAACCTAACACACTTTAAGGCAACAACGAGCGTGTAGCGAATTGATTTGGGGACCTTCAAAGGCCAATGATTATTCCAGGATTTTAGTCTAATGGGTTGTCCCCGAAAGCAACTCAGAACCAAAAACATCGTTGTCTTCTTGTAAAGAGGCATAAGAAAACTTGTAGAGGTCAAATTTAGCCGTCAGTTGAGCCTGAGCATAACATGCAGTTTCCTGTCTGACTGTTGGTCAAAAACCAGGTCATGCAGTGCACCATACATAGGTAAAATTTTAATTGCCAGCCTCAGTCATAAAGTCTGAGTCATAACGTAAGCATGGCATTCGAGAAATCGTTATTTTACGACAGGTGAAATGAATCTTTGAACTACTCGGATAAAAAAAACCGCATTGAAAACGGGTTTTTTCTCTTTGCAAATATCTAATTGTAGGAGTCATTCCCTATACTTCAGATGAAACTGGGGTGCAGTGCCTGTAGGTGAATCCCACAAGGGGGACCGGCCCCACTGGTTCAGGCTGGTCACGTGCAGTTGGCCTGCATGTCCCTGTACAAGGCATAAAGCGAACACGATCAAATCGCGCTGAATCGTTCTAAGTCCAGCGGCGGAAAATGCCGACTTTGAAGGTATTAACGTGCCTTTCCATTGTCCCGAAAACGCGTGGAAATGCTTTCACGCGAAAGAACATGGTCAGTGCTTTGGAGAGCTTTTTTGATTGACAGATGTAGCTGCTCTCTTGACCGATACTGGCCCTTTCAAAAGTGGAAGATCTGTCGAGGTTCTTTCGCAGCTTTCGCAGCCGTTTTCAAGTGTCATTTTTCTTAGCTCCCCGGGGTTTTTTTCTTCCCAATCGATCCTCTACCGTCACGAGTTAAGAATACAGTCTTCCTGCCCTCCGCTTTTGCCTCCGTTGGACACAGCTGATCGCGCACTATTACTGTTCAACACTGAATCCATTTTTTCTTCCCAGGCGGGACAGCAACATGTTCTCCTCCAGCCAGCCGGCCCTCCGGTCACCGGCACACCGTCACGGGCAACAACAGAACAGAAAAACAGGCGCTGGCCCCTGGCTCAACTGATTGAGAATACGCAAGCAGCTCGAGAGCCAAAATGGTGAAGAGAAGAGAATGAAAGGTTGCAGGAGAAGTGGTAGGCACTGAAAGAGGAACAACGACACTGGAGTGGGAGAGTAGAAGACGCGCTCGACCGCCCACGGTACGGCGCCATTTTCGCGCGATCCGGGTATACCGCTCGTGGAAATCTCATGTACATGCAGTCCCCCAGCGTTTTGTCGAGTAAAGAGATCCGTAGTCACCTTGGTGATTTGTGGGGTTGGGTCTCGGTACCAGGCTCCTTCCATTGCCTTAACCGGTTTCGCATGGTCGGGTGCAAGTTAGTCGACTTTCCGATCTGGCAAACGACAAAGAGTACAGGACGTTTACTATACATTACAGAAAAATCTATGAGCACGAGGCCCGACTGAAGCACGTCCGAGATAGATTTCCGGTCAGCATTGGAAGGCCCCGGATCTCTTGGCTGCTTCATCGCCAGCTCGAATCTTGCCAGGCCAAACTGTTGACTTGAGAAAGACTTTACCAGCTCGTGCTAAAACCTTAGTGCGCCACGAAGCTCCGACTATGGATGTTTGAGAAATTCACTGTGAGAGCCACTTGTTTGGCTTTCTTGTGCTTAAGGTGAAAGAACCGAGAAAGTGGCTGCCCCTCACGACAGGTGCCTAAGGCGGAGAGGAATGCGTTTTGGTAAATGCATCCAACAACTTCTTGCAACAAACACCAAGAATTTGTGTGTGTTCAAACTGCGGACGTGCAAACATGGTCATGAGCGCTACCTTGCACAACCCTGCAATAAATTGACTGCCCAAAGATTGTCTCTGTTTAAAGTTCACTGTCCTTCTTTCCTGGCTTCTTGTTCTTTTAGATGAAATAACCAAAAAACTGGCTGCCCTTCACGACAGGTGCCTAAGGCGGAGAAGAATGGCTTTTGGTAAATGGATCCAACAACTTCTTGCAACAGTCACCAATTTTGACCTTTTTCACGGTTTTTGAGAAGAAACGAAAAATTACCTGTTACTCACAGATAGTTCATGAATTGCGTACCCGTGGTACAATTTACCAAAACATTCCTTCAGCTAAGAAAATTATCATATCTCGAACGCTATATCTAATGTTTTGACCCGACAATCAAGCGTTGGCGCCATCAGACGCAAAATTAAGACGAACTAGGCTATGGAAAAGCTCAAGCTTTGCTCGACACGAGAACAAAAACATTACTTAAAGAAAGAAAACAGTTCGTTCAAGAACTAGAAAATTTGCCTTGATTTCATGCAACACTTGTAAGTGGAAAATGAAGCGCTCTTCGCTTTACGAAAATGCACTGTGTAAATGTTCATGTTGATGTGAGTTTCTTTCGGTTATCTCGCTCTGCAAACCCTTTCAGTCCGCCTGAATCACTCTCTGTATCTTTCTCCTAATTCGCTTTTTGTACTTTATCTGATACCATTCACTTTTAGCTTCAAGTTCCCATGCTACCAGCCTGAAACAAGTACACAGCAAGAAGGAACCGTACGTACATTATAGGAATCAAGTGATTGAGAGGAAGTTAACAACGTGAGATGAAAAAAGGATTTGATTTGTGAGATACGAAATTTTTTGTCACCACCTCATTATATATGATGAAATCTGGTTGGGATAAATCATTCATGGTGTGTTTCCAGCCTTGAGCTGGCCAGTATTTGCGTAGGGAAGGCTAGGGAAGCTTGCCGAAACGCTGCCGAAGTGTGGGGTCCTGGCCATGGCGGAAAACGAAATCCATACTTCGAAGTAAACTCCCAGGATACTCGTCAGCCGCGGCATGAACCACTGCCCACTCCAGTGAGCTTGAGTATTCAAGAACTGGTTCACCGCCCATTTCGTCATTGGTTGAAGGCTAACCGGAACGAGTTGAAAGGTTCGAACGAGATTGGAATGTACCGGTCGAGAGGTTTTGGGTTAAAACGAAATTAAAAATACTCTCGTTTGAGTCGTGGACCGCCAGAAGGGAAAAAAAGACCGACCTAACTTTTTCCTCTCAGATCAATTTGACTCCTGAGTCCATAACTGCTGGCTGTGTCAGTTCTTTTAAAGCTCACCTCCTTTCCTCTCGGTAACCTCTTCCCCCACCTTCCTCTTCTATCCTAATCCCCTTCTTCACCTTCAACACACCTTCGTTTTCCCCTCTCACCCTTGATACCAGCTTTGTTGGTGGCTATTGGGTTTGATGTAGAGATCAACACAGGTATAAAAGAAAAATAAATAAATATCTGGATCGAAGAAAAAACTCGCCAGACAGTCACCGCAACTTTTTAACATTTGTGGAGAGGAAAACAAATCCTTCTGTCTTCTTCGAATTTCTTCTTCCGTGAGACAGCCTCAGAGTCAACTTGGCGGTGCCACCAGTAGGTTTCTCTCCTGTTATTTCTGGCTCTTCATCTTCCGCGACCTCCAGCTCGTCAAACTCACCCGAGCAAAGGCGTCCGTTAAGTCGAACATTTTCCAGCCCTTCTAGCTCTTCTTTCTGTTCACCTGACATCCGCCTGGTAGGAGTTAGCAGTTCTTAGTTCAGCCGGAAAGGATAGCCTGAAGGGGTAATTACATCAGGTATTTGAGCCATATTTTACTCCGTGCCTGGTCAACAACCATTCAGTTGCATGAGCGGATTTATTGACATGTCTATGGAAAAGGGATCTCACTTTTCTTTGATTCTGGCTTAGCTTTCTCTTCTGTTTTCTGTTGTATGTTGGTGTGCGTGTGTGTGTTTGTTTTCCTGCGGAGAGGAACCCATGTGCCAATTTTGTCAACTTCAGGACCTTGGGG
Source organism: Clathrina lutea (assembly GCA_028571005.1). NCBI lineage: Eukaryota > Metazoa > Porifera > Calcarea > Clathrinida > Clathrinidae > Clathrina > Clathrina lutea. The sequence goes on from JAOWAR010154559.1 coordinate 5,205, forward strand.
AGAATTGGAGGAGATTGACAGGTCTGCTGTAGATTTGTTCTCTTTCGCTATGATTTCTTTTGTAATGTCCCTCTCCGTTTTAATTTTCCCAGTCGGCCCCAGTAGAAGCTGGGGATGATGTTGGACCACTGTATTCTTCCCGAACTGGCTTTTTCGAATATAACAAGCATGTTTTCTTTTTAGTGTTTCTGAATATCGCTCTGCGCACTGGTGTTCAGGGTAAAAGCCATACATTGGTAGTATTGAATTTGGCTGGACGTTTTGAGCTTCTGGGCGAGCTGGTTGGAACTCGATGACAATATTGGGGATAAGCTGCCTGACTAAAATCCAAATCGACTAACGCTCATAATCGACTAATGCTCAACTCCACAAAGTCTACATTAACCTTCATCGGTGGGGAGCGCCCCACCATTCTGTTTCAACAGTCAACTTTCCTGGGCAGTGAAGCCATTCCAAATGTTCAGTCGGTCAATCATCCTGGTGTTGATATTTCTTCATCACTGTCATGGTCAGAATATATTTGTGACCTGTCAAAGCGTGTTGTCCGAAAGTCATTTGTTCTTTGACGGCTGGCCTACTGGTGCGGTGGAAATGTTTCTGTGAAACATTTACACCTCAGTCGGGTGCGCCCTGTGCTAGAATACGTCGGACGTGTCTGGGATGCATGTCTTCGGTCTGATGCTGCTGCGATGGACAGAATCCAACTCTTAATTGCAGGTGGAATTCTAAGGAAACGCCGAGTGTTGACCTCGAACACAAAGGTGCTTAATGACATCGGCTGGCCTACACTGGCGTGGAGGAGAAGGAGATAGATATTATTTCTGTTCTGGAAGCTTCTAACAGGACCCCTTCCTTATGGCATTCTATTCCTTTATCTGTTTCCAATCATGCTTCACAAACTGTTTGCAAATCAACCATTGCTTTTTCTAAGTGTAGTTTGAAGCATACGTGAAAGTCATTATTCCACCTTCAATCTCATGAGCTCTTTGCGCCATTCACACAAGTCGTTTCCCTTTTCCACAAACAACAATGTGCACACACCACAAGACCTAGCGACAGCTCAGCTTGTTGAAATGTCTTAAAAATGTACATGTATGATTGGCTGAAAGTCTGTCGTGTAAAGATATTAAATTGTATGCTTCTGGTTAGTACATAAATAGCAGGGAAATGTCAATGCATTCTGTTTAAATTTACATGTCAATACCGGTGTGTGCTAGCTATCCACACTTCATTCGATTGTAGTTATTTGCATCATCTCCCGTAGATTATAATGTGTCTTCATATGTTACTTGTCCGGATTGTTGCAGTTCGTCTAGAAGAACCACGATCGATGACATTCTGAACAGTCCTATGTTGAATAGGACACTGGATCCAAATGACATGATTGCTGCTCTGTTCTCCCGGGAGGTGGTCAACAAGTGTGAACGTGATCGTCTCCTTTCCGTCATACTCTATAAACGTCCCTACCAAACATCCCGGCTTGTAAAGGAGCTGCTGACTATTATGTCCTACAAGTGCACATGGCAGAAGCGAAAGTTCTTCACAATTGTCGAAGAACACCAAGCGTGGCTTGTTAAAACCCTTGGAATAGATCTGTCTGTCTACCCTTTAGACATTGAAGGTGAGACACCCAATTTGGAAATGGTTGATGACCTTCTTTTTCACTGTGTACTACCAAGAGTTAAAGCCCAGTTGATATCTGAATGTGTGGAAGATGACCTCGAATCGAGGGTACTGGCAAGCAGCTGGACTGTATGGCGGGGCTGGTGATGTCGAAATGAACATAGTGCCAAGTGGATTTAGAGTACAAGGTCAATTCTAGCGGCACAATGTGTTACTGCAGTTATTGCTACAATTGTAACCTTAAAGACTTCTTGAAATGGCATAGGAGAGTATTCACATAATTGGATCAATTTAATTCGTTTTTCTGCAAGGAAAGGAAATGTTTCTGACAGACTGTGAAACGTGCCTCATTGGCCATGTATTCCTTTCTTGGTTTATGTTCATTACGATGTCGTGAAGGGTCCGGAAATCGACGAATATGTTCAGCAGGAAATAAGCTGGAAAGTAAACGTAATACGTAAGTTTGGATTTTTGAACTTACATAACAGTATTGGCTGGTGTTAGAGAAATGGATGTAGGAAGGAATAGGCGTCAATTCAAGCCGTACTCTGTTTGAATGGACATTTCTTGCCGACCAGAATGGGCCGTGCAAGGAATTGTGGCTTTGCAGCTCGCTTTAAGAGGATAATGACGGACGGATTGGTGCCATACCTTTTTGATTCTACCTTTATTTCAGCTTATGTTTCAATCTTTTTTCTTAGGCCAACTGGTGCCAGCTTACTGGCCAGAGGATGAATTTTGTAAGCTCCAACATTTCTGGTGGTAGTGGTAGGGGGACTAGTCATGAACTTACTCTCCACGGTTATTTCCCGCCCCTAATTTGAAAAACAGCTTCCTTTTCTCAAGAGGAAAAGCCCAGAAGGGGGAGAGGAGCAAAGAAAGATAAAATTGCCCGTCAAAAGAGTTACAACAATCCCTCCCAGAAAGCTGGCAGCTGTTGCCCTAAGGTTAAAAGACAATTTACCCAACTCCATCCCAGTATATTTTGGTAGACACAAGCAACATTAATTAAAGGAGTTTCACCTCAAAATCGATCGTCGTCTCATGATCAGGACATTCTGCGCCCTTGTTTATGGCTGTACCAGGATATGATCTTTGTACTTCCGGTTAGGTCACATCAGAGGATAGTTGCATGTGAAGTTAAGTTGTCATTTACAAGGGTGACTAAGGTTCCGCTCAAACGAGTTCTCATGGCTAAACCCGGTGTCTGTTTGAAGACTCCTTGATCCTCACAGGAGATGTTGTTATGAAGTATCAGACAAAAACGTTACCAAAGATCGGCTAGTTCCATGCCATGGGTGTATAGTTGGTAATTCTAGACGCAATCCAGGGCAGTTTTGATCGCTTTACTAGGATTGCTGTTGGTGAAGAGAGATACCACACAGTACGCGGTAGGCATCTTTCCCTTCTGAAGATTCGGGTCTACAAGGTTCAATTAGGTCAGAGGCACCGGTATTTGTCAGATGGGCAGATGCCAGAGGGTTTTTGGTCCAACCAACAGCAACAGCCCCAGCGGCTTGTCGAAACAAGATGTGCCGGGCAAGAAAGATCTGCAAGGAGTCTAACATGTGCTGTGACTAGAAGTGGCCATGCAGGTTTTGGAACACCTAGCAATGGCCCGTTGCTAGGGACAGGTACTCGTGCCCAGATGACGTCACCGTTACAGGTGACGACACGCATTGGCTGTGACGTCACGCGTAGGATGCGTGGGATGCGTAGTATACGATGTGCGTGGGATGTGTAGGATACGATGTAGTATCCCCCTTTGTATAAGTTGTATGCGCAATGATTTTCGCAGTTTTTTTCGAAATTTGTTGTTGATGACGGTTTTTGACGTTTCCGTAATTCAAACTTGAAAGGAATACCGACGCCTATCTGAAATCTCCGATCTCCATCGAAGCGGGCTATTCTCCGATCTCCGTCGAAATCCCCTTTTTCTCTGATCTCTGTTGAAGTACTCTGTTTTTCTGATCTCCGGAGAAAAACACCCTCACGCTCGGCAAAAATAATTCTCCAATCTCGGAACACCCTCACGCTCAACAAAAACACCCTCACGCTCCGCACAGCACCGCGCTTCTCCATCGAAAATATATAATCCTTTTTTTCCACCGGTTGAAATTGACGAGTACACTTCGAAAGCCGAACCATTCACGAAGCCGAGGATCGAACGTCTAAACCTTGATTACCCGCTTCAGAAGTAATTCTCCGATCGTAACTAAAGGTTGTCAAAGCCTCGACTGAAATCCCTTCCCGAAACTTTCACAACACCGGTGGCAAGAACATAATAGCCCTCTATTTATCTGTCCATCGCCACATCATCAGCTTCTCCCCCTACACTGGACGATAATTATCATCTGCTTCTCTCTCTCTGGTATCCACGTCGATGCTGAAACTTTCTTCGAAAAGATAATCCGAGTTTCTCTCTCCACACCGTCGATCGAAATCAAAACCTTGATTGCAAAAATCCCTCTCTTCTCTCCACGCTATCGGTCAACGCTCAACCTCCGCGCTCCCGAAATTCCTTCCCGAAATCACACTTCTTCCTTCCAAGGTGGAAACCGCACACAGTTTGAGATCACCTGTCTCTCAGCTTCGATTTTGAGGAAATGAGTCTCCACCGAGCGTTCACCCCAAATTGAGCTACCCAGGTGCGGAAGATAGATACACAAGTACTTCGTACGTGTGGGCGTGCATGCCAGAGCTAGCAAGACATCCTCACTTTGAAGTCATTTTTGCTCTGTTCGAATCACCGTGCCATGGTCAACGGTCGGCGAATATCTTCGAAAGTCCGGCGGAACGCCCTCCCTACATAAATTCCCCTCTAAACATCGAACTTCCAACCCATTTGAAAATGAACAGCCATGTATCGGCATACAAAATGGTGACAATCGATGCTCCAGAGGGCCTTCACTCTCGATCCTCTTCCCGTTTACTTTCTTGCTCTTTCCTCCCAGCAAGCATCGATCGACCCATCTCATCATTATTTTTAGCCTCGCATTCACTGTATGTCGCAAAGTATTCGGCAACAGTAACCCTCACTTCGTCCGTAACCCCTACTTTGAAATTCTCCCTTCGAAGCCTCACCATTGAAGGGTGAAATTCAATCTGTGGGTCGGAAAATTTGTGAACGGACAGCAAGGAACAACCGTGTTAAAACTTACTCCGAAACACGTACTTTGACAGTCTCACTTCAAAGTCTCACCATCAGTGACAAGCGAAATTCGATTTGTTGACCGGATATTTGTGAACGACACGCGAGGAACAACCGTCAGAGTGGAATTCGAAATAGCGTTTGCTTCGTCCGACTTATGGTCATTGTTTTAAACCTCACTTCGTCGAAAGACTTCCCCATTTCGCCCCTTCCGATCGAAACAACACTGAAAATAAGGTAGATGGAAAACACATTTTCCCGAGCCTCTCGAAACGTCAACCCGCAATTTTGACATCCCGGTACACAGCTTTTATTTTTGTAAAATGCATTTTGGAAAAAGAACCAAACAAACGATCACAGTGCCCGTAAAATTTAAATGCGCCGACTGAACTGAAGGATGGGAATAACTACCTCTGTTATTGCGTAAAATGTTTCAGTTAGAAGTCCAGCATCCTTAATTAGAAAATGTGACTAGTAACTACTGACTGGAAGGCATAGCTATACCATAGAGAATAAAAGTGTTCTTAGCTGCCCTGAAAGAAAGCCTAGACGACCTGGAAGACAAAGAATAGGACTACAACCCACGGACGAAAAGAGCCCCAATACCACACGGAAGTAAGGAAGGTCGAGACAACACGGAAGAAAACAATGACTGCACCACAGGGAAGAAAGATGCCCGTATCACAAGGACGAAAAAATGGTCCACACCACGCGGAAGAGAAAAGGCCGAACACCATGATACCGTATCGCCGTCACCCATGGCAGCAGGCGTAACGCTCTATCCTTTCTTTTCTTCGCTCACTGACACGCCCTTTTCCGTAGAAAACCAATCGAAGACCCACAATCGCTCCTTTGGAGAAAATGGATAAGACACCGGCGGGGAGAGGTTCCGCATCGTTTCTCAATTTTTTCGGTCCATTTCGGTGGGCCGAGGAACCTCGTCCTCGGACGTATTCCCCACTGTTCTTACCAGTTTGATCTCAGGAGCTCTCTTTCCGAGCGA
>JAOWAR010154570.1:0-10981 GCA_028571005.1 Clathrina lutea
ACTACATCAATTAAATTAAAAAACAAAAAGGAAAAAAAATCCTCATGCGGTACTGCTGGTAGTAGTGGATATTCAGTCGAGCGCTGTTCGGCGCGGTGCAACATTGTGTTTTCTAAACATGGTCAGACTGCCGAAAAACACCAGCGAAGCCAGGGATGTTATTGCACGTAAAGGTACTTTTCGCGCACAAGGGATTTGATAGATATTTGTTGATTTTGTTCTAGTCAGATAATGTTTAATGCCTCTCCTATGTTTAGATCTTCAAAGTTTATCATTCTATATATCCTCAAAGTTTGTCATTCTATAGATCCTCGAAGTTTGTCAACCTGTACGAAGATTCTGTGTATGTATTTTGTGTTGTTGAAATCATGAGTCTTATTGTTGAAACCAAATTCTCTGGGAAATTGATGATTTGAAATAGGCTATTGCTCACTTTGAAACATTTTTTGAGTCCATTGAATGATCTGAGCAGAAGAATTTGACATTCCATTTTGACTTGGCGCTGTTTGTCGTAAGTTCGATTCCTGGACTGCAAACGTTAATCAGTTAAGTGAAAACAAACAAACAAAAAACGCTGACTAATTGTTTGGGTCCCTATTATGTAAAGGGATCAGAGTGATGATAAACGTGATGGGTGAACTGTGGGGCTGGAGAAATTGACAGAGTTTAATGTGTAAACCTGTGGCCTGCACGTGCTAATGGCATCTCGCACTGTCCAGCCACAGGTTTGCAATCCAACTTCTTCGTGCAATAAGGACGTAGGCATTTCAAAACTCAGTCTAGTCGACATGAATTCACACTCTCGCCTTTAAATTGTTTTCTGAAGCATGGAACAGTGAAACAGCTAAGATCTTTTCTGAAAATAAAGAAAGAAGAAAAGATATTCATTCAAGGCAAAAGAAACATTTTGACATACATGTACATGTTGTGATGTTTAGCTTCTTTGGTTTGAACAATCCTACAGTCTTGTGTACATGTTTCAGTGTCGCTTCTGTTGATTATCCTCTAACATTGGTTCCAACCAAGGAAATACTAGATGGATGGGGGTGGGGTGATATTCTTGTGCTGTGTTAAAGCCTCTTCTTTTGGGACACAAAACCACTGTTATTGCTCTCTGCCCTATGATCCATGCCAGAGTCAGCATTCGTCGGTTGTCATCATCAACGCTGCAGGCTGCTTTTCCACACAAAACACATTTTCTTCAAGCGCAGGTGTGAATTTTTAGTAGACATGAAAACGATGTGTTGCACGAAAATGAAAGCAAAATTTTGGCAGGCAACATTGTGATTAGATTACCCTTCTCTTGTCAAACGAAACAAGGAAAATAAAGTGCCAGTAATGGCACAATTCATCCAAGCAAATACGTCATGTTTCAAGCTCCTCTCTTTCCTACCGAAACATAGTCATATTTTCTTATTTTACCTCGTTGAAAAGAGATCCCAGCTTTTTAAATCTTTATTTTTGTACTTTTCATAACTTATTGTTGTACCAAAGGAAGGTGAGCTTTACGCCCTCATGCGGGGAATCGCCTTAACCAAAATTAAATCGCTATCAGATCCCAAGAACGTACTTTAGAAAAATATTCAAACCCATAAGACATCTGTCATTCCTCGCAAAGTTCTTGAGTCGAGCATTCTTCTTGTAATTTCTGGAAAGGAAATCTAAACTATCAAATGCAAACTTGATAATATCATTACAGTATAATCAGAAAAAAAAGGCTACAAATACAAGAGGAGGTTCAGCATTGCCATAGAAATGCAAAAAGATGACACTGGTGTTAGAATGAGGAAAGGCCACAAGCTGCCTGAGAACATTTGATTCCAACACTGTAACATATCAGCCATTTTCTTTTTGTATCTCTAGCCCACTGATGTTTTGTCCTACAACAGAGTACAGTAGCAAACACAGCAACAACCAGAAAACTTCTTCCTAACACCACAACCCTCTCTCTTCATCCTACATAGAAGACAAGTTAACACAAGCTGCCTCCTTTATGTAATCAAGAAAGGGTCTTTTTTTGCTTCATTTGAATGCAATGTTTCCCTAATAGGCACCATTGTTAGCTGTTATGTCATCATCTTCCAATGAATGCTCGTTCTTCACTTTGAGTGTCTTCTTCAGACTGTCGCTCATGAAGTAAGGCTTCGCCGCACTTCCGTCATTTCGCTCCAGATCTTCCACTGGAGAGAGAAAGAGACAAAGAGACAAAAAAAAAAAACGAGGGGATGACAGTTTCAGGAAAGAAGAGAAATTGCTAGTACTGAACATCTTCAAAGTCCAAACGATCTCGATTGAAAATTGCAATATTGGCTATGCAGACAAATCAGCAATAAAATCTCCCCAGTCTTTCTCCAGACAAACCAGCATTTAGACACACCAACTTGACAAAGGGCATGTCACACATACACGAAGAATAGGTCATGTCCCACATACACCAAGAATAGGTCATGTCACACATAGACAAAGAATAGGTCACGTCACACATACACACCAAGAATAGGTCACGTCACACATACAACAAGAATAGGTCATGTCACGCATAGATAAAGAATAGGTCATGTCACGCATAGATAAAGAATAGGTCATGTCACACATACACACCAAGAATAGGTCATGTCACACATACACCAAGAATGGGTCACGTCACACATACACCAAGAATGGGTCACGTCACACATACACCAAGAATAGGTCACGTCACACATACCCAAGAATAGGTCACATCACACATACACCAAGAATAGGTCACGTCACACATACAACAAGAATAGGTCACGTCACACATACACCAAGAATAGGTCACGTCACACATACACCAAGAATAGGCCATGTCACACATACAACAAGAATAGGTCATGTCACACATACACCAAGAATAGGTCATGTCACACATACAACAAGAATAGGTCATGTCACACATACACTAAGAAGATGTCATGTCACACATACACCAAGAATAGGTAATGTCACACTGTGTGATACACCGAGAATAAGTCATGTCACACATACACCAAGAATAGGTCATGTCACACATACACTAAGAATAGGTCATGTCACACATACACCAAGAATAGGTCATGTCACACATACACCAAGAATAGTTCCTGTCACACATAAAAAAAAGGTCATGTCACACAGACACCAAGAATAGGTCCTGTCACACATACAACAAGAATAGGTCATGTCACACATACAACAAGAATAGGTCATGTCACACACACCAAGAATAGGTCATGTCATACATACACCAAGAATAGGTCATGTCATACATACACCAAGAACAGGTCACGTCACACATACACCAAGAATAGGTCACGTCACACATACACCTAGAATAGATCATGTCACACATACACAAAGAATAGGTCATGTCACACATACAACAAGAATAGGTCATGTTACACATACAACAAGAATAGGTCATGTCACACATACACCAAGAATAGGTCATGTCACACATACACTAAGAATAGGTCATGTCACACATAGACCAAGAATAGGTCATGTCACACATACACCAAGAATAGGTCACGTCACACATACACCAAGAATAGGTCACGTCACCCATACACCAAGAATTGGTCATGTCACACATACACCAAGAATAGGTCATGTCACACATACACCAAGAATAGGTCATGTCACACATACACCAAGAATAGGTCAACTTACGGACACAAATGAAAATGGTGTCAATGGCCATGTCAAACACGTTGAGGAAGCCGTGAGCCACAACAAATGCCACGATGGTTAGAAACTGAAGAGAGGAAGGGAGGAAAAATCGACTGTGAGATGTTGAGATTAGCTGAAGACCAAAAGAGAGGGTGGGAAAGACAGAGAGAGAGAGAGAGAGAGAGAGAGAGAGAGAGAGAGAGAGAGAGAGAGAGAGAGAGCAGACAAAGTATTTCCCTTACAATGATGGGCATCAGGTAGTAGTTGAGATCCTCACTCTTGCGAAGACTGTCAAAAACGTAGAACGAGATGAGACCTTTACAAAGAAAAGCAAAAAGAAAAGCAATAGACAGTGAACACAATCAAAGCGATGGAAGACCAGTGCGTTCGTGATAACCAGTCATACTGTGTAAAGCCACCCGACCATGGGAGAGAGAAAAGAAGAAGAAGAAGAAGAAGAAGAAGAAGAAGAAGAAGAAGAAGAAGAACAACAACAACAACTACAACAACAACAACATACCTACAACTCCAGTGATCACCAGTTTGCCCAAAAACAGAAGGAAGGCGGTGATTTTATTCAGGACGACAACCCTGCAAAAGAAGAAAAAGAAAATAGTTTACAGAGAAGATACAACAGAAGAAAATGCAGAATATAAGTTGTATTCTTTTTTTTCTAGGAAAGCATTCTTCCAAAGGAGTTCAGCACAATGAACACTTCCCCAGCTAGAACTAGGAATAGATTCTTGCAGCATGGGCTGGGCTCGTATACTTCAGGGATGCTCACCGAACAATGTTCCTCAGAATGAGATTGAAGGCCTTCCTGGCAGCTGTGCAGAAGTTGTACCCATATATGGCAATCTGGTAAAATCAATAAAAAATAAAAAATAAGTAAAAAAGAGAGAAGACCGCAAAAAAGTCATGAGACCAGAACATTTCAATTCACTAAGAAATTATGAAGTCGAGCTGGGCGGATGTCCTGGCAAATGAGAAGTATAGCAATTGTAAGTGTTGGCATGTTTAGCCGATTTCAAAGACATTGACCACCCATCCATGTACCTGTCTGTCGATCGAGTTCAACCTTATTGATCTTTAGCCTACTTTACATCCCTCAATTTCACCCACAATACAGCTGGTCCAAGCCACCTACTGAAAACGGTCGACTTCTTTTTTGAAACTGCAAGCAGTATAAGATCATCGGAAGTACCCGCTTTAGTCTTTCCCAATATATCATTGGTTCTTTAGCTGAGCTTCCAACAGTTACGTGACAAAAAATACCTGCCTGCAAAAACAGTTGATATGAAATCAAAATGATAGGTTATCCGATTTCAGCTGAACGTTACAGTGACATGGCATTGTCCTCGAATAATGCACTGACAACGTAAAACACTTCCAGCAGATAAGTTGCGGCACATGTCTGGCACCGACCTCGATGTACGCATTCTTGTTGATGAACTTCAGAATCTTCTCCAAGCACCAGAAAAAACAGGCCAGGCACCTGCACATCACCACGGAGATACAAAAAAGGAGAAAATTATCTTAATGAAATGTTTTTGTGTCAAGGTCTTGTCATCTCCGGATGTTCGTAAAACATCATGATGAGGTCAGACACGTCATGTCCGGTGTGTTTGCTGCTTTCAAGTCTGGCGGAAGTAATAACACTTTGCATGGGGTACAGATGAGAAGGAGAACGGGTAATTCGGGTACAGATGAGAAGGAGAACGGGAAATTGCTTATATGTCGTCCCCCTTCAAGAGACATCACAACATAAGCATGCCAATAATAGCAGCAAAATTATCCACCCTCATTCTTCTTCTTCTTCTTCTTCTTCTTCTTCTTCTTCTTCTTTCGTCATTCTCCATTTCCGTTCTTCTGGGCCATCCAGAGAGAAAGACAAGCGAATATTGTTTTGCCGTTTAGATTCAAAGAGGAGTCTCATTGACGCCAAAACAATGAAATTACGGATGCAACAAAGGGAGCAAGACTACATTTTGGTGGCCACATATGCCATCAATTTGTAACAGCTGCTGCTCAAACACTTCACATACAGACTGATGACATTGTCAGGTAGGCACCAAGCTAGCATGATGCCTGACTGTGGTAAAATGTAGTGATACCATGTGCCGCCCTCCTTAATCTGTAGTCCTGACGCCATATCTGTTACTAGGGCGCCATTTTTGTTGATCAATGAGAAGCACATGGTTTTTCGGAGGTCTTGTGGACGTATCTGTCTCTTCTTCTTTTCTCTCCCCAAGTTTCCAATCCTTCCCTCCCGTTACTGGTGTGTGATGAAGCTTTGAGGGGAAGGGTTCAATAACATGACGCCTAATAACATCATAAGTCAGGTCACCAAAGTCTTTGAGCAGCAACTAACGGTGACGTCGTCACTGAACTGACGATATCTTACTCCTTTTCGCTATACTCCCATTTCACTCGTCAGAAGGATACAAGGGCACACAGTAAAACCAAACAAGAAGGACAAGCCTATAAGTGTGGATGTGAGAGGTCGAGAAATCTAGTGCCAAAGGTGTGTGGAAAGAGTGTGATGCGCTTGTCAGAAAGTGTAGAACCTAGATGCATGAATTCTAGCGCCTTTCTACTTGTTCTCTTGGTGTGCATGCTTGAACAAAGTCAGACATGTGACAAACGATTTCTGCTTACACAAAACTAGATTAAACAGGAATATTAACATGGCTTCCAAAACGTCGACGTCGAATTTAGAACGACCATGAACTAACACCCGAAAATTGGTCACCAAGAAAGCTTCAGCACATTTCTTGTTTGAAGCCAAGTGACAGGCGATGGTAGACTGGTAGCCGGCACCAGAAATGTCCCTCTTCTTTGGTGGATGCCCTCTTCCTCTCTTGACTAGTTCACTGGTAGCTGCGTCACTGAGGTGCTTTGGCACATGTTGCTTAATTCGTTCGGCTAACTGTTGAGAAGCCTTACCAACGTACTGGCTCCCACAATGCCGGCACTCAAACAAATAAATGATATTGCTTAGAGACAGGGTTGGTAATCTTTCTTTAGGTAGACCAAACACACTTGTCGTACTGTAGACAGCGCGAACCTCAGCCGCAAAAAAATGCTAACCGGACAGCCTGGTTCGTTCATTTAACAAGTTCTTCTGTCTGGCTGCCAAGCCATGGCAAACGAATAACCAGCAGGCAAGGCTTAGGGCCAATCCGGCGTTTCGGACCATCCAGCGTTATCAGCTTGTCCAGCAAAAGCCCCGGGTAACCATTCTTCAGCAAAATATCACAAAGGGTGTTAAACTTCTGTTCAATGACCGGCGGCGAGCAGATGCGGATAATCCTGTGCATGAGTGATCGCACAAGACTGATCTTGTAAATTGAAGGACTGTAAATCGTTGGACTGTAAGAATCCCAAGGAGAGTAAAGTCCAGTGAAGGTTGGCTTGCAGAAGATAGATGTTAAGATCCCAGAATCAGTCCGTGTAACCTTTACATCGAGAAACAGCAATGAACCATGCCATTCACCCTCTAAAGTGAAACGCAAGGCTGGGTGAAGGCTATTGAGCTGATGATGAAAGGCAACACTCTTCACCTGGTTCTTAAAATGCGAAAAAAACATCATCCACGTACCGGTAATACACTTCTGGCCATTCATCCCCAGGAGTTTAACACCCTTCGTGAAATTTTGCTGAAGAATGGTCCAGGCTTGTGGCACGTTCTCTGGTCACTCTCACTTAACAGGGGGGGGGGTGATAAAACATGGGTCTACATGCAAGAATGTGCTACAGTAGAAAGCCTGTTCCAAGGTTTTCCTGTCGCCAATTGAGAGTTGAGCGGAGCTCCTTGATTGCCATAGCCTCCTTTTTTTGTAGGCGTAAGCTATCGCATAGTTGGGGGAGGATTCTGAAAATGACGTTATATGTCATTCCATGGTGGGCTTCCTTGTAATGTGTCCCAAAAGCTGAGGATGGTGTTCGAATCTTTACAGAAGCCAAATTTTTCCGCATCCCGTCATGCAGTCGGTGTACTCCTTTTTGCTTAACCCACATTTACCGAAGTACATGGCAAATAATTGGTGGCAAATGTTTGGCTTAGGGCATCCTTTACTGGAGCACAATGTCTTCTCACGGGCAGGTCTCAGAGCTGTCAACTCTCTGATTGTTCTTCCACGTGTGTTAACCAAGTGTGGACAAACCATTGACGAGTTGACAGCTCTGAGATCTGCTCGTGAGAAGGCACTGTTGTCCAGAAAAGGATGCCCAAAGCCAAACAGCTGCTGCTGCTTCTGCAACATTGTTTTTCTGTTGATTAATACTCAATTTATTTCACAGTGCCTTTTCTAACAGGCGACAGGAGTGAATGTGTACGTGGTACTCGTTTTGTGTATCAACACATCGAAACTGTTTTTCTTCGATATTATCAACATAGACGTGTGTGACGTTGATCTATGTGAATGGATCAAACCAGAAATCTGGGCTATTGGGGATTAGTACGATCGATTGAACTTTCCCGCCGTTGTCCTAACAAGTAAAATTCTCCATCTGTGCCTACTCTTGCAAACTTGGTCGACAAAAATAATCTGCTCCCTTTTTCCCTCTGTTCCTTTCCGCCTCTAGCTTGCAGCCTCCGCTTGCCAACAGCAGCTTCTTGGCAAGTCGGAGGGCTCTGTGATTAAACATGCGCCCCTAATTCTATCCATAAAATGTTTGATCTGCACCTTCGCTCGCAGTCTTCTGCCACCAGCCACCCTCTTCCGAACTTTTTGCCCCCTGCTGCACACACTTTTGGGCTGCGTGCATGCTGCTTCCCACTGCTTACCCTCTGCAGTCTCAGCCTGACTGCAACGGTATCTGATCAATAGGCGTACCCTAAAATTCAACAAGGTACATTTCATTAGGTCCACAGGCACTGCTGATTGTCCGCGGCAGCCCCTGCTCCTTCCTTACCTCCTCAGCTTGCTCCTGGAAAGGCGAAAATTGTGCTCTTTCTGCATTCTTGTTTGGTTTCCTCGATGTAACCAACAGTTTAAATTGGAAGATTTTGGAGAAGATTTTTCCTTGGAAACCCGTCGATTTCGCGGGTATTGTTCAACATGGAAATTCCTTAGAAGACAGAGGCTACTTTGTTTCATGACGATGGGAATTGATGAGCTGGCATTGTTTGAAACTAACACGAAAGGAATCAGACATAATCCTCACAGACGATAAACATAAATCTGTTGAAGCTCTGTGCTGGATGTTTATGCTGCCCCGGCTCAAGGCTAAAGATGAAAGACAAGAGTGAGATTTAGAGTAAGGAGAGAAACAATAGCAAACTGCATAAACCGTTCAAAGTTACCACTTGCAGAAAACAGTAAACCATTGCGTAAAAATTATCGGTTCAAGTGGGAGCGTTTTCTCTACTCCAGTATCAGAATTAATCTCAGGTTTTCCCTGGAATATAAATCGCATTCCCTAACTTCCTCTCTAAGTTGTCCCTCTGCTCGCTCTGCAAGTCAGAAACTAGGGAACCAATCTAGTTGGGGATGGTTTTTCCCTGACCTGATTAACTATGGTTGAAATTTCATGGGTTTTTGGGTTCCTTCTGGAAAACCATAAGTGCTCAAAGGATTTCACCCAATTATGCTCATCTTCACATGACTAAAATATCACATAAAGCACACAAATTATTGTGTCAGCATGCAAATTCTGTGGCATGAGAGTTGCAAAGAAGGCGTTTGTAACCCATGCTGTGGCCTGCTTGAGGCAGGCCTCTGAGCTAAGGTTTAGATCTAGGACAGGGATTATAGCGGTAAATCGTTTTCCCATGACTAGCCGTGTATCTTTAGCGATTATTGTGTTAATTTGGGGATAACTTTCTCCGTGAAAATTGATGTAGCCATGAATTACCATAGCAGTATCAATGTGCTTTGTTGCAACCTCAAGGGCAGACATTGAGAAGCCTGGTGGTAATGTGACATCTATTTCTGATCTGTTTATCCAAAAGTCGAAGGAAGATCTACGACTGACAAAAGGTTCCTGTGCTGTTCCACTGAAATCTCTGCAGAACGTTGTCGTAGTCAAGCTCCTTCAACGAGCTCCTGGTCTCCAATTCCCCGAAAACCGAGAAAGTCAAAGCTTGCTGAGAACAAGAGTGAGTTTATAACTTTTTTTTGCAAGTGAAACGTTTGGCTAGCACTCTTCCCGATTAAATATCCTTTTGGACACCTAGCTTCGGAATGTACGATAGTGCGTAGGTTCCACTGCCCGAACAGTGCTCGACGCCTGACAGTAGTCAGGCAGAGCAACAACACATGCGCACAGACGGAGAACGGACGATGTATCTGTAACTTCAAGCTTCATGGCCGAATAGACCGATCATCAGACAAATAATTTGTGTGATGATCGGTCCATTCGGCCGTGAAACTTGAAGTTACAGATACATTGCCCGTTCTCTGTTTGTGTGTATGTATAGATACGGAATGTACATAATCATAATGAATGAAAAGGGTTAGAGTCCTTGCTTGGACGAAGTGCTCGACACGAAGTATGTGGGGCGGAAAGGTAAGGATAGAAGGAAGAATCTGCTTTAAAGTGAGTTTATGAATCACACAAATAACATGGAGACAGCTGCGTGAAAGTTCAAAAAATGGTCCAGCAGATGGAGTCCTCTTGCTTTGAAAAGCATGTTAACGGATTTATTCATTCTAGTGCAAAACTTCTCTCTGACCTGAGGTTCAGCAAAGGCAATAAGTGCTCCTAGATTCCACACCCCATTGCCTGCCTGATTCACTGAAGTTGTCAGGTCAAGAGCCTTTTCTAAATGGCACAGAAGAGCTTGTATTTGACGGTGCTGGCAAACTAATGTCTTAAGGTGGTTTTAATTTTGGGGATTTATGTCCATTGAAGGAAGTTCATTAGTTCCTAGGTCATACTCATTCATATTCTTGGAGCTTATGCCTCCGGTTAATGTTACAATCTCAGATGTTCTGCTGTACATAGCAACATATATCACCATGGTAACCCAACATTTGCCTTCATTTTCAGTTCACTACTTTTCTTCCTTTCCGCGACGGTTGGCTTCAAATTCATATTGTGAGGGTAAGCTTTTAAACCGTTGGTGAGCGGATTGCAGGGGTAAAAGCTGAGAGCCGTGCAATACCTTCAGCGCTTTCCTAGACTGAAAAGAGATGCTTTCAGTGCGGGCTGTGATCATCATAATTCTGACTGATCCTTGTTAGCTGCGGCATTGTCATATCTTTTGTCTTACGCTGGAGAGAGAGAGAGAGAGAGAGAGAGACAGGAAGAGAGAGAGAGAGAGAGAGAGAGACAGGAAGAGAGAGAGAGAGAGAGAGAGAGA
>JAOWAR010154581.1:0-10980 GCA_028571005.1 Clathrina lutea
GTTTACTCATCTACATTTCAGATGTAGGCATCTTTGTTTACTCATCTACATTTCAGATGTAGGCATCTTTGTTTACTTATCTACATTTCAAAATCTAAATGTAGGCATCATTGCTTACTCAAGAAAATCCAGGGCCAAGATGTAGGCATCTTTGTTTACTAGTGCCCTCGTGTATCTAGCATCTACAGCACGCGTCATCCATGACTCGGTTGAGATAAGCACTTAGGAGGGCGCGCTTCCGGCTGTTGCAGGAACTGAGCATTCGGTAACCAGCTGCTCAGGGTGAGATAAGCGCTCAGAGTTTCTGCTCAGTGCTCGTGTGTACGCCCTCGGCCCGAGTCTGAGCTGCTGTGTAGATTCACATGTACATGTATATCAGTAGTACAAGAAACGCCGGAGGTGGAAAGCAGGGAGCGTAGTCGATTGGGAAGCTGGAAGTCGGAATTGATGCCCGTGGAGAACTGGCCGTCGCGTTGAGTGAGTCAGACACCTGGGTCCATACTCTCATCATCACTGGCATCGTCGGGAGGAGAAAAAGGTGTGTTTTTTTTGCCGTCGCCTTTGTTTGGTCGTTTTTCGCTAGCTTTGCCGCTCCTCGTGTTCCTTCCTTTGCCAGCACGTTACTTTTGCGGCTTCGACCATTCCTGGAAGGTTTTGTACTGCGTGTATCCATGTTCATGTAGGGTCTTGCTCTTGCATTTGGGGTCGCTCTTGTTCTTGTTCTCGCTTTTGCTTTTGGTCATTTCATTTCTCTCGAGATGCTTGTAGCGTTTGTACCTCCCTGTCTACATTCTCAGACAATCTGATCCCAACGGCCTCTCACAAACTCTCTCACGCCCCTTTATACATCTATTGCTAGACAAGTAAGGCCCAACGCGGTCCAAGTTGGCTAGCTGCCTTTCAGGGAAACCATGTCCCAGCCAATGCAAGACCATGGCTAGTCTCTTGCCTGGCGGGACGCTTCGGCGAAAAACGATGCGGGCAAACTCCAAGCGAGGACTCAAATGAGGGCGCCGATAAGCCAAGTGAAGACGTTCTTGGTGACTTGGAAAGTCTCGACATACTTCCCATGGAGATACTCCCGTCCTCGCAAGGCAAATCCCGCTGGCAGATGGCCACGATGTTCCTCAATCTTTCTCTCCTAGAGGCAGGAGGAGCACCTCATGGAGGTGTTTTCCCTAGGAGGTGTTTTTAAGGTACACCTCAGTGAGGAAACTTGAGGTGTTTTCCTGATTTTGGGCCCTCCAAAAAGTGACTTGAAAGTAGGAGAAAGAGATGGTTTCCCTGAAGTGAGATGGCGATCAAGCAAAAAAAAAAATCACTGAAGACACGATCAGTTAGGAAAAGGAGGTGTTTTCCCAACTTTGCTGCCAGTTAGGAAAAGAAAACACCTTTTTGTGTGTTGTATTCCCGTGAAGTGCTCTTGAGGCAGGCAGCTGTTGTCGGTTTGCATGCCACCACATCCAGAGTCAATTTTCACGCGAGCAGCGCGTGCTTGGATAACGCATAATCCTACCCGCAGTGTGATCATGAGCACATTTTTTCACGCGTAGGTACGGCGGCTTTCATCTTTATCGCAGCTTTTCCCGCAGTGTGAGCGCGACCTTATGATGAATGAGCAAGTCGCAGGAGCCAACAGTGCTTGCGTAGTTGCTTGCTTGCTTGCGTCGGGTTCAGTGCAACACGCGTCTGGCACGTCTGCAACCAACCTGCATTTGAAACTTGGGACGTTGAAGACACATCTTTTTTTTTTGGTTTCAACATTTGCGTTGCACGTTGCGTGTATGTAACACGTTTGTGTTGCGCGTTGCGTGTATGCAACACGTTTGTGTTTCGCATTGGGTGTACCAATTGTAATCATTTGGCTCAATTTCGGAACGATGGGCCAGCCTCAAAAGCTGCTTTTAGCCTGTACATAGCAGGAACGGAAATGTAAGCTCGGAGCTGAGAAACTGGCGGAGAACTGGCCACCGGCCATTGTGGCCATGATTGGACGAATAGGCCTTTGCTTTCAACATCGCCGGGAAGTGGTAAAGGTGTGTTCTTTTTCCCGGCCTTCACCTTTGCTTGGTCGTTTTCAGTACTCTGTGTTAGCTTTGTTACCGTTCTTTTCTGCCCATTCCTTTTGCGGCTTCGCCGTGACTTTTCGGTATTCAAACTGTGTTACACTACTTTTGTGGTGCTTCGTATAGCCCACTTGACCGGCCAGCGCTAATCAGCGGTGTGGTCAAGTTTAAACGGACAACAGTTCGTGTGAGGTGAGTGTCCCTAAGCCTTACTTAAAGCCCGGTAATGATGAAAGCTCGCCGAAGTTGGAGGTCACGCGCATGCTTATAGAGTTCCCGTTCATAACTATAGATTGCATTTGGGGCGGACTGAGCGAACTGTTAGAGAGGCCCCGCCTGCGGGCGGTCTACGCGTTTTCCCAGCTGTTGCAGGGACTGGGCTACCAGCTGGGCTACCAGCTGGTCATGGTGAGATAAGCGCCCCGAGTTTCTCCTGTTTCTCTGTTTCTGCTGCTCAGGATTGTCCGTGTGCACGTCCCCGCTGCGCCGCGGTGTGTATTCACATGTAGATTAACTGCTAGCTACATGTAGAAGGGATGCTACGTGTCAGGTATACAATATTATGTAAGGTTCGCGGACAGGCACCGTTCCCGCCAAGCGAAGGATACAGGTAGATGCACGTGTATACGCTCCTATAACTATAATAGGTACGCTCCAGCTGAAAGGTAAGGGATGTGCTTTTTTGTTCAGGCAACCAATCTTTCCACCGGCACTCTTTTACCGTGATTCAGTGGGCGTAGCAACACCGGAGTTTGAGATGGAAGCCACGAAGCAGTCTCAGGTGCGCTTCTCTTTGAGCTCTTCAGACTTGGTAGTGACGCGTGGTTCCATGAGGCACACTGCATTACAGGGCTCGAAAAATGCGGTCGCCTACTCGCAAAATGCGACCGGGAAGTTCCGTTCGGCGACAGCCTTTTCGTATCCAGTGGCCACTTTCGCGACCTCCATTTCTTTCCAGCTTCCACTTTGACGACTTCGGCTTCGCTTATACTTCCACCTTTTCCCTCTCCTTCCCTTTCAGTTTCCCCTCTTGTCCGCCACGTGCTGCTATCCGGTTGGCGCAGAGCGCGTAGATCTTCGTGAACGAATGTGACCGGCACTGTTTAAGTTCTGCATGTTCATGCATGCGTGACCGGGAGGGGGGTAGCCATAGTTCGCGTTGGCGGCCTACTTTCGCTGGTTTCATCACACGCCCGTGCTTGTCAGTGGCGGATGCAAGAGGGGTGGCACGGGGGGCAAAGTGGCCCATTTGGAAATTGTAACCAGGTTTCGACCGAGAATCAATCAAGTTTATTCCCTCTTTTTCTGGGGTGACTTCAGGGTGCGCCCAAATTACCAGGTAGTAGACCATCATTATGTCCTAATACAGCGGCGGCCCGTTGTGGTCTACAATGGCGAATCTAATGAGGGAACGCAACCCCAACCCACCCGCGTTTTTGCCTAAAAAAATAATGACCAGAAAACTCGTTAATTGGCTGGGCGCCCGGCGCCCGACGCGGTGCCGATCTACATACGCACTGTGCCCTCCAAGCGTCGCAACCCCTTTCGTGCCTCTACCTCTACGAACTGCCTCGACCTCGCTCGCCGAGCTTCCCAAGTCCACAAATTAATTTGCTCTGATGTCACTTTTCTCTTTTCCCCTCCTTACGAAAAGCACTTGTTGTTTGCTGGAGAAACGCGTTTCTGAGGCGCGACATTCCGAAAGACAAGAAGTGGATCTGACTTGATACTATCAAGTCAGATCGCTCAGCTTTGCGAACATTTCGAACCTTCGAACATTCGTTCACTCACTACTTGATTGCCTTCTGTTTATGTTCGGAGAGATGGGGACTAACGTTACGCCCGCGTAATTGGGTGGTCCCTTAATTGATGGTTTAATTCATTAAGATAATGGGAGAGGGTTTATCCTGGATCGATCACCCTGGTGGGAAAGAAATTGTCGACCTCAATGCCCCATGGCCAGTAGCGAGCTGAACTGTCAGAATGTAGAGAGAATGTCAGCTTTCGCTTCCTCAGGCTTTTGGTCAAGCATCTGCGAAAAGAAGACATGCTTCAAAGGAATTTACCCTGGCCAGTCAAGCGAGTCGATGTTGCAGCAGCCGAAAGCGAAGCGGACGGTACATGCATTCCGTTTCAGGCCATTGCTGACCCAAAGCAAATTTAACGTGAGTGGTGGGTGAATGTCTAAAGTCGCTGACCACCTCTGCAATTGACGCGTCCACTTACGCAATCAGCCTCCGGTAACATTAAAAATGTACAAGGTTTATTTCTCTGTATATTTCAATGATTCGTCTGATTCAATAGCGTCTCCAGAGCCACTTGGCGGGTAGGCAAAGTTATTGCTTCCACTTTGGCGACTTGGATGTAGAACTTACTTCCACCTTGGCTAGTTGAAGCTAAAATATTTTTCGAGCACTGCTGCATGTCCTTTTTTCTGTCTTCACTGACCTGATCACCGAATTCGTGCCCGTACGAAAGCCCCTTTAAATACTTTCCAGGGGAAATGTGGATTTGGTGCTGAAAGCGATCAACGACAGGCAGAACCGTTTTAGGGTACAACAGGTTTGCGAGGCATATTTCCTTCACAGTCCCTTCTGCGCTTGACCAGGACCTTCACGCCAAACTTTGAAAACTTGAGAAAGGAAACATTTAGCCCTTGGGACACTGCCACCGGCAGTGTTCCGAAGTTCTAGTGAGATCCAACACCATACATTTCACGCCGTAGATAGATTTTTTTCCCCCAAACAAACGAACTGCTTTCGCTCCTGGCCACCGCCTTTAACGCTTGGCCAGCCGGTCTGACGGTGGCAGTAATTATGATGATTGGTAAATCGGCACAGTCGATTGTCTTGGCCAAGGAAATGTTTGTGGAATTTGCTTGATTTTAAGATCTAAGGACAAGGACACATCACGGGGACAAGACTGGGTGCTCTCTTGAGATTCTAAACTGGAGATGGTGTCCATTGATGACATCAGCTTTGTAGTCAGGAAAGGAGCGCCTGTGACCACACTTTTCTCAATTGAGATAGACATTCAAATTGTAGTGCTGAAATGATGATGATGACGATGACGATGACGATGACGATGAGGATGAGGATGAGGGCTACGATGGCAATGACGATAGTTCCGATCATGAAGGGAGAAAAATGTTTGGTTGCAATGTTTCGCCGTCTGGGGCTTCTTCACGCTTAGGCCTAACCTGAACAAAAGGCTTAACCGTT
Source organism: Clathrina lutea (assembly GCA_028571005.1). Taxonomy (NCBI): domain Eukaryota; kingdom Metazoa; phylum Porifera; class Calcarea; order Clathrinida; family Clathrinidae; genus Clathrina; species Clathrina lutea. Next base: position 5,288 of record JAOWAR010154581.1, read on the forward strand.
GCAGAATTATCATGTATGTACCTACCTACGTTTCTCCTCAATCCAAAGGTTAGCCCGGCCCTTTTCCCTTGGTGTGCTCAACACCAAGCACGTACGATGGGATAGCATGGCAGGAGGAATGGACCTGCTGTACGGAAACTAAACGTTTCCTGCAGGAGTTTTTGAATTTTTTGCCTTTTTTTCATCGTCAGCCCGGCTGTTTTAGATTTACACAGTTCACAAGCACTTACATCCCAATATTAATCCGCTCTCAGTCCAGTCGTGAGTACTCACACGCACTTCCACCGCTGCTCAGTGTGCATAATATAAGCGGTTTCCCGTATGGTACCGTCTGATCATATAGGAATCCCTTCTATGTGACACTTCAGTTATGGTTGAGCAAGCCCATTCCTCTTGCTTTGCTGCATTTCAATATTTGTCAACCGAAGCGAGATGGCAGGTTTCCAATTTTGAGAAAGCTGAATCTCTTTCTTTCTTCTATCTTTTCCTTTCTTCCTAAGTCCCAACTATGCATTCTTTCCAGCTCTCTAGACTCCTTGGCGATGCAGAATTCAATATTGACTGGCTTTGTGGGGTAGAGGAAAAAGCCAAATCTGTCCGGAGTTGGCAGCAGAAGATGAACAGTAAGGAGGAAGGGTGTAAGCAGAGGGGAAGTACATCATTCTCTGTTGCAGCTGACAAAGCAGAAGAATCAATTCTGCTGGTCATTAGCGTGTGCGAAGCAATAACGTTATCCTTGCTGAGCTGATTGAGCTGGTTTCTTCCTCGTGCAGAGTGGTGCCCCATTTTGATCCAATTGCAGTGCACATCCGGCAACACGCAACTCCTGGGCGTCAACCATAACGCTGCTGGTTAGCTAGGAAATTTGTGGCATGGCAGATCACCTATTGCTGGTGAGTCTGAGTCAACTGTTCAGTTTTGGAAAACGCACCAGGTGTACCAGTTTCTTTCCGTTTTCTAAAGTTCTGGTAGGTTTGTCAGTAGCCTTGAACCAGTCCATATCTGGGGTGATGATATTGGGAACGGCTAAGGTGGTCTGACCCCTAGATCCATTCCCACTGAGCATCATTTCCACTAACAACTGAGTTCCAAGTCTCCACCTCTGTTCTATCCCTGTATAATTGCCTATTCATTTCTCCTGTGTACATGAACCGTGGTGCACACGGAGATAGAAAGGAGCCAGACTTGGAACTCGAACGTTGGAAAGGAACTAGACTAGTAGTACCTATTGCTGTTTGGAAATGTTGATTTCCGCTTGATTCAGAATGTCCTTTCTTCTATTTGTATCGGTCTGTAACTTTGCTGTGACCCCAGGTCCTGTTTGATTTTCAGTCGTCAACATTTCTTCACCTTAGAATGTCTGCCCCTGCAGCTAAGAGTGTCTTTAGGGATCCTCTGTTTCCATTATCCAATGCTAAATGATGAAGGGGAATCCAGTTTCACGGAAGCATTTTGGAGAAAATTTGTTGTGCGCTGGTGTGCTAGAAATTACTCACAAGGAAGTTGCATTTCCTGTGCAATTTTTGTGGTGAGCTGGATGAGCTCTGCAGTGCAGGCCAGTCAGACCTGCCCCAATTATTGTTATTTGTGAACATTTTCATTGAAAAAACATCAGCTGAGCAGCAGAGCAAGGGAATGTGACAATTCCAGCCAGGAGCTGACCTGCACACAAAACTCCATAGCTGGCTTCGATTGTCACGTTTCCTAACCCTGCTCAGATGACATATGAACGATCATGATATTTCAACAAGGGAATGTTTATAACTGGCTCAACATGTATCATTCACTCCAGTGTTTTTTTTTGTCCATAAATTCTCATCAATGCGTGTTTCATGGGCAGAATCAAGGGCCCACAAGCACACACATGGTGATGCCTAATGAGTCGGCTGTAGTCCATTTTCTAAGATGACTGACCATGATGGCAGGAACCATCACAGCATGTTCATCCGTGAAAACTGAAATGAGTATATGTAAGAGCATAGGCTTGTTTCTGCCATTGGCACCTCGTACTTCTATCCATTTTCATGTTTGTTTTTGGAAATCTCAATGTCAGATGCCTGACCACAGTACTTCCCTGTAGATGCGAGCAGGCCCCGTTGCAAAAAGTTTCAAATTTGAGATTGGGAAGTCTCAAAGGTTTGGGAAGACCAGACACTTAGCCAACAGCATGCGTTTATTTTTACTTAATTAACTGAATTAACCCCAGACTCATTCCAGACCGTACATCATCATTGAGCCAGCTTGGTTCGACGCTCGGGTCTCAGCAAAGTGGCCAAAGAGACTTTGTTTCACTTCTTCTGACGTGGTGTTTAAACTGCAGGCTCCCTTGTCGCCAGGAACTGCATTACACCCTTGCTCTGTCCTTTTTTTTTTATTTAAAACTTATATTGGGTTTTGTGAAACACTTTAGCAAGCAGCATCTGTTGGACAGTCCAGTCTTTGTGCACAACTTGTCAGAGGAGGTGCCAAGATCAACGCTCGCGATGTGGTAAGGAGTGTCCCTCTGTGCTGTTAGTATTTTCACCACAAGGTGTACTAATGAGCAGTCAGATCATGCCTTAGCTCCTGCCACCTTAAGTTGTCAGCCAAGTTATAAACTAGTATCTTCCTATTTTTTCTTTTGTACCAAGTGAAAGGCACTTCCTGAATTCAAAGGGTAAAGAAACAGGCCAATCAGTGGAAGACCGACCAGCCTACGAGCTAAAGGTGTGGAGAAACTTACTCCATTCATGAAAAGAGTGTAACCCAACCGTTCTTTTGTCACTTTGTCACCCCACTGCACAACCATTTTCCGGAAACTGGAGTGAGTCCCAAACGTTTCTTTTGGTTCCCAGAACAGACTTTCTAGATCTGCCAGTACGCTATGTGCGAATCGCTGTCCCTCTGCAAACCATCGCCAGCAATGTAACGACACGCCACACATCTAGCGACGGACATACTTTACAAAATAATTTCCCGTTACGATTTTGAATGGTGCATCCCTTAGACTAGGAGAAAAATCTATCTATTTTGGCGTTTCAAACGAGGCAGGGTCTAGGGTCATTACCACAACCGACCTACCGTTTTCTGAAAAAATCCCAACTTTCAAAGAAGACCAGGACATTTGCCCTTACCCCGTTCAGGGCATGGGAGGCGTGCTTCTCCTCTGTAGTGAGGTTCCTGGGTGGCGGTTTTGCTTTCCGCGTTGGTGTTGGACACAGCAGCACATGCTGTATCGGCCTGAGAATCGTTCCAGTGAGCACGCAAGGGACACTGGCGATCCCAGTCCTTGTAAGACATTCTCGCTGGGAACTTGCCAATCCTTGAAATCATCCCTCACTCCAGCACAACTACTTGTGCTGGAGTGCGGGATGATTTCTAGGATTGATAATGTCCTAGATGGGCACATGTGTTGGTGCTGGCACAATGTAGAGGCCGCGTTCCAGGACCTTCTGCTTGCGGGTGAGTTCACGCCCAAGTCGTTTATGTGGACCAGGAGGCCTGTTTGCCTATCATAGTCACCAGGGCGAAAAGGGATGCACTACCGCTCCTGGGTGGCAACTGGTTGGCGATCCAGCGCGTCTAAGAAGATTGCGGCAGCAGTGCGTCAGGTCGAAATCTCTGAGTGGGCTACACCACTGGCGTGCGTACCCTAGGCAGACAGATCGGTGCGACTGGCGTGGGAGCCGTACTTCTGCATGCATTAGATGCCGGGTCGAACCGACCGATCGCGTTCGCAAGCCAGACATTGAATGCTCACCAGAAGAACTACTCACACCTAGATTAGGAGGCTCTCGCCATCATCTTCGGTCTGGAACGTTTCAGACTGTTTAAGTATGGGCGGCACTTCACCATCCAGTCGGACCACAAGCCGCTGCAGTATATCCTTGGGCCAAGGAGGGTGGTGCTGACATTGGCCGCACAGTGACTGCAGAGGTGGCCAGTCATTCTGGCAGCTTTTCGCTATGATCTGCAGTATAATCCCGGCAATCGGAATGCCTAGGCAGATGGGTTATCCCGTTCACCACTACCGGGCACGACACAGCGTGATGTGGACCATTTGTACAACATCTGCACTAGGAAGCTCGGGAGCATGCCGGTGCTCGTGCTAGACGTCAAAGGTGCGACACGGCGAGACCCGTTGCTATCAAAGGTGTTGAACTTCGTCTAGACAGGTTGGCTTGAGCAAATGGGTGACGACGAGCGGATCCGCCCGTTCTGGAACTGGAGGTGGGAGTTGACCGCGGAGGACAACTGCCTGATCTGGGGTTTACGTGCAGTCCTGCCGCTGCCTCTTTGTGACGCGGTTCTCCACCTTCTGCACGTTGCACACCCTGGTATCGTGAGGATGAAAGGAGTTGCTCTTAGCCATGTGTATTGGGAGACGATCGATCGTGATATAGACACGTTGGTTTGGCAGTGCGCAAGTAGGCAGCAGACGCGCTCAGTGCCAACAGCCGCACCCATGACGCTGTGGATGTGGCCAGGCAGGCCGTGGCATCATGAACATGCTGATTTTGCAACTGCAGAAGGGCAGGATTTGTGGGTGATGGTTGACGCGCACTCTATGTGGCCAGAAATATGGCCGATGTCCTCCACCACAGCCGCTGCAACAATCACAGCTGTTCGTGATGTGTTCGCTCGGTTCGGTTGACCTGTCAGTTTGGTCACTAACAACGGACCGCAATTTACCAGTGCAGAATTCAGTGAGTTCCTGCGACGGAACGGAGTGAAGCACATCAGAGTCGCGCCTAATCATCCTGCCAGCTATGGTGCTGCTGAGCAAATGGTTCAGGCATTCAAGCAAAGCCTGGAAGCGTTCGATGGTGCTGGTGTACCCATGAAACGCCGTCCAGCCGATTTCTAGCTTACCTACCGGACCACACTGCATTCCGTCACCGGACTAACTCCGTCTAGTCTCTGCATCGGTCGTGAGTGTCGCACTCGACTATCGCTACTACTCCCAATCGTGGAGTTGTCAGTATAGAAACGACAAGCAGAGCAAGTCGATCGTCAAACAGGACCCTTCGGTGAGACTGTCTACGCGCGAGACGTTCGCACATAGGCATGGTGTATGGGCACTATAGTGGAACGTCGTGGACCAAAATCGTATGTCGTTTGCCTCTCCGATGGTCGTCTGTGGAGACGACATGTCGATCAGCTGTGTTGGACGAAAGTGGCGTCACGCCCGAATGAAATGAGTCTGTCACCAGACAACAGTATGCACCTGTCGAGTGCTGCCGATGGGAACACCGACTCAAAGAAGGGGAACGATATGGCTGTCACAGAAGATCCACAGCCGGAGACGCAAGGGAATGAGTCACAGCAGTCCGAGTCACCTCAGTAGGATTCACCGAAGCCAAGTTCGGTACTACCGATGAGGCACAGCCAGAAGCCCTAAAGACTTGTAGAAGAAATGTGACTTTTGCACCGTGGGTGTGCGTTTAGTTAGTCTCTGTTGTGAATCAAATATGGTCAGTCTAGAGGAAGGGAGAGATGTGTTTGAGGTACTTTATACTAGTACTGTGTATTTCCCTATAGACTAGATACATGTAGGTACAGGTGCGAAGCCACCACCAGTTACTAACTGCTCCTGTTCCTGTTGCGCACGTCTCACTACCCTACCCTTCATCTGCTGACTGATGGCCTTCTGAACAAACTTCCTGGGATACCCATTGCATACCATGACTTGTGACATGCGTCTAAACTCGGCA
>JAOWAR010154601.1:0-10980 GCA_028571005.1 Clathrina lutea
ACTAACGCATGCAGTAGACGCCGACAGATCATACCATGCACGCAATAGAAACAGACCCCAACCAAGTGCACATTTTACCTTAGGCAAACTTGTTTGAAGTAGCGGGCCACGCGAAGAATTAAATCTGCGACAAAATTCCCAGCGAGAACAGGAGAGGGACTCGGCAAAGTGTCTTGATTTTCTTGTTTTTTACTCTGTGAAAACTCGTTAGAAGTAGCTAAATTTGACAAGGAAAAAAGGCAAAAAGTGGAGAGGAGCGAAAAGAAAAGTGTTTTTTTCCCCGTACATTGAAAATATGTACACAAAAACCCTGGCCCGTGACTTCGACAAGGTTGGCCTAAGGTCACCCCACGTAGCAACTTTCGCACCTTGCACCCACAGGTGGATTTTGCACACTTCCCTATTAAACGCGCAGCTAGTCCTGACTCAGCATCAGATGAACTGATGATGGCGTTGACGCTGAAACGTCTTCCAAATTTAACAACATCTTTTCTTCTCACTTGGCATCCTAAGAACTGCTGTTCTCAACCTTCTTTGAGTATTGGATTAAGGATTGATGTTTCAGCACACTTACTATTGCACTAAGAGTTGATGTTTAAGCACACTTACTATTGCACTAAGAGTTGATGTTTCAGCACACTTACTATTGGACTAAGAGTTGAGGTTTCAGCACACGTACGATTGGACTAAGAGTTGATGCTTCAACATACCTACCATTGGACTGAGGGTTAATGTTTCAGCGCACCTACTATTGGACGAAGAGTTGATGTTTCAGCACACCTACTATTGGACGAAGAGTTGATGTTTCAGCGCACCTACTATTGGACGAAGAGTTGATGTTTCAGCGCACCTACTATTGGACTAAGAGTTGATGTTTCAGCACACCTACTATTGGATGAAGAGTTGATGTTTCAGCACACCTACTATTGGACTAAGAGTTGATGTTTCAGCGCCCTACTATTGGACTGAGACTAAATGTTTCAGCACACCTAATATTGGACTAAGAGTTGATGTTTCAGCACACCTACTGTTGGATGAAGAGTTGATGTTTCAGCACGCCTACTATTGAACTAAGAGTTTATGTTTCAGCACCCTACTATTGAGCTAAGAGTTGATGTTTCAGCACACCTACTATTGGACGAAGAGTTGATGTTTTGGCGCACCTGCTATTGGACTAAGAGTTTGTTTCAGCGCACCTACTATTTGACCAAGAGTTGATGTTTCAGCGCACCTACTATTCGACTAAGAGTTGATGTTTCAGCACACCTACTGTTGGACTAAGAGTTGATGTTTCAGCACACCTACCATTGGACTAAGAGTTGATGTTTCAGCGCACCTACTATTCGACTAAGAGTTGATGTTTCAGCACACCTACTATTGGACTAAGAGTTGATGTTTCAGCACACCTACCATTGGACTAAGAGTTGATGTTTCAGCACACCTACTATTTGACTAAGAGTTGATGTTTCAGCTTGACTTGGCACATCAACTTCTCATTCAACAATAAGTGTAATGGCGTAAACAGGCAAAAGTTATCGGCACTAAATTTCCTTTCCATTGCTCAGAAGTCAGAGGTCATTTTGCATGATTTGAGGGTAAGTCTGATTTCAGGACTCACCATATCACTGTGTGATCTGCGTCCAGTTAGTGCATCCATTAGTGTAGTCTTTCCACTGCCTGACGGTCCCATTATTGCCACCAGTTGTCCAGAGTTGAAGTTCACACTCACGCTATCCAACAAAACCTTTTGTTTTGTACCAAAAATAGGAACATGAACACAATGAAGTACACCACTCCCTGAAAGAGGAGTTTTGAAAGGAATGCTTCCTGCTTCTTCGATCAGTCTCAGATGGAACAACAGATATCACCTATACAAAACATTATGCAATGTGGGTGCTGATCGCTACAAGAACTTGACAAGTCATGCTGACTACCGAGGCTACGTAATCTCAATAGAAGCATGTATGGCGTGTATCATCCTGAACACGTTTGAAAAGTTGGGCGTTGTGATGTAAGACACATACATTGTTTTCATTTTCCACACTGACCAAGCTGGGCTCTACACCCTTGCCCCTGTTTACGGATTTCTTCGGCCGCATTGCGGGCATTGCATTGAATCATTCCCTTTCAACTGCACTCTACAATGTTCTGCACCTATGTGCCTTTCATTTTCAAACCTTCCTCCTTTTGTACATACAATAAGCAATGTCAAGCCTTTCCTTTATTACATTCAATGTTCCTGAAGAAGACCAGGCCGACCTGGTGGAAGCACTGTCCTGCAAAACGCTGGTGGTACCTTAATCTTTTTCTAAGTACCATCTACATAAGAATAGTCACCTTTCTAATATATGCCTAAGCCGGAGATGCCCTACCCTTAGGACAACCTTGTCGAAGTAACGGGCCAGGGGTTTTATATACATATTTTCAATGTAACGGGCAAAAACCATTTTTCTTTTCGTTCCTCTCCGCTTTTTGCCTTTTTCCTTGTCAACCTAAGCTACTTCTTGTGAGTTTCACAGAGTAAGGAACACGAAAATCAAGTTACTTTGCCGAGTCCCTCTCCTGTTCTCACCAGAAATTTTATCGCAGATTTAATTCCTGGAGTGGCCCGCTACTTCAAGCAAGTTTGCCTAAGGAACATCACACAATAAGCTCACTGGCTACTGCTATCTAGGCGTATATCCAATCTGCCTCAGCATGCGAAAGAGGGGTGCTGCACCCAGCATCTGCTTTCGTATCATAATCGACCACATCAACCCTTGATACACTTGCCTTCATGAAAGGCTGACACCTGCTTGGCTACCTGCCATCTGCCCTCCAAAAAAGCCAACCGGCCATTGCTATCTAGGTGCTTATTCACTCGACCTTAGCATAAGGGGGGGGGGGATGATTGTCATCTGCCCAAGGGTACACGCAAATGGATATAATAAACTTTCGAAAGAAGAGATGTGACCGTGCAGTTTTAGCTTCACTAAATTTTCTTCGATCAAAATCACGAAGTGCTATCTGCTCCTTGGAGAACTCACTTCCGCCACTCTGGGACTGGCGTATCGAGGAGAGATATAGGTTCTGGTGCTGGCCACAACAACATACGTGAAGGACCAAAATGTCAGAATTTGGCTGAGCAGATGAAAAAAGGTTCCACCAGGAAGTGCCATCTAGGAACAACCCGTCCTGACGAGCGAGGAACCGAACATCTATGATAAACCAACTAAACTTCTGTTCAGATTCAAGTGAAAGAGGCCACCACAATACCGAAAACCAAAAAGGGAGTAGCATGGAGCCATCGGCTTTGTCACGTCCCAGCTTGCGAGTGCACCTGCCGATCAAGTGAACTGGGGGACATAGCCCAGTTCCGGCCCACTGACCATGAGACAGAGAGTGCGTTTACTGCAAAGCAGCCCAGATTCCAAAACCTCGAGCAGAAACGGGCGAGCTGGGTAGTGGCGCTGCTGGCAAAGAGGTCTATCGAGTGCGCCCCCAGAGACGATCTGTGTCTATAGAAAAACATTCTGGACTGAGTTGCCAGTCATCCTCATCGCAAAGCTTAGAAAAAAACATCTGCTCTAGTATTCTCATCCCTAGGTATCCATTCTGCTTTCAGCTAGATGCCATGTGCATAACAAATCTGGAAAAGGTGAACCCCTTCTTCCTGCAAATGTGGGAGCCTACTGCCATGATTGAGTACGATTGCTGCTCCCTGATTGTCCATACGATGAACCAGAATGCCTTGATCAATGACAGAAACTAGAGACTCAATGACAAATCTGGCGGGGCAGAGCTCGCGCCAAGTGCTACTCATACTGTGGAAGGACTGCGGCCAGGCACCGCGGGCGACACACAAACCATCCTTGGTCACTGTATAGCCACCCCAAGCAAATTCACTCGCATCTGACCCTGAAAGTACCGAGCAAGTGCAATCCAGTGGACGCATAGGTCTACCGTGAAACTCATTGAAACAGTCTTGCCGGAAAGAAATGTCTGCCTTTGCCTCACCACGGGCATCAAGTGACAACACACAATCCAGATGGTCAACAGAATAGATAGCCGTGTATAGACTCCTTGTGCGCAGCTGCGAGACATGCCCCAGAGCAGGGCCCATCGAGATGATCGAACCAGTGAGGCGGGAAAGAAGGCATGCTGAGACTGCATCGGGTGCAGTACCACACAGAGTGCTCAAGACGGTGAAGAGCTTGTCAATACGCTTTGGGCTGACATGCAACTGACCTGACACTAAGTCCCATACGAAACCCAGGAAGGGACCACACTGCGTTAGTGCAAAGTGGCTTTTATCACTTATCACGAAACCTGCACACTGATATATTGCGGCAAACTGCAACCGAAAGTGATTCACACCATATGAGGGACCATGATGCGCATGCACCGTCGTCAAGAAATATCAGTGATTTCCATCCTTTCGAGCGCCAATGTCAAACGAGCACTCTGCATATTTTCATGGAAACACATGGCGCAGTGCAAAGGCCAAAAGGCAAGCAGGTGAACATAGAGAGTGTTTGCTGACCAGATGAGTTGGGCCAAGAAAAGCCAAGGTACACTTCCGAAATGCGGGGTTGATCTCAACATGGTGATAGGCACCGCGCAAGTCAAAAGTGAAGGAAAATCTCCTTGCTCGAAAAGCATAGCTTTTGCTCTGACGCCACCGTAACGAAACTTCTTCTTGACCAGGCACTTGTTAAGTTCACGCGGGTCGAGAAGGAAACGGAGCTTTGAATGATCAACTACTCCGAGTGGACTACACATGTGCAGACTGCTTTTCTCTACTTGCCTAACGCTTCTAGATGCCTTTAAGTCATTGACGGCTGAGGAAACAAAACTCTTATGCTTTAATGCGCTTGAATCATGTTTTAGCAAAGAAGAGAGGTGGTAGGTGTGAGAAATGCTGATAATAACTCCAGTTAATAACATTTAGAATGAAAGCAGACGTACTGATACGACGCCAAAAATCAAAATTATTCTGTAATCCACCAGCAAGACTCAAACTTTTCTGAGAACTAGCACTACCTGATGCAGAGTTCGCCACGGAGACAGCTTCAAACTCGTGACCACGAGTACAAACATTAAACAAACACTCATCTTCCATGCCGTCCGCAGTTGGGCGCTGCAGGACAGGCTCAGCGACTCAAGGAGAAGGAGCTGTGCTGCCGCTTGGCCGGGCGTCACCAGCATAGAGACGCTCTCGGCAATCCCTTTCCCAGTGGCCGGACCTTCGTCAGTGATAGCAGAAGCTGGGTGCGGCAGATGAGCCATAAAAAAGCCAGCGCTGCAACCTTGCGATGTCTTCTTGTGGGAGCTGATTCTTCTTCGGACATGGCGAAGCTTCGCGATGAGGCGATCAACTCCTGGCTGCCTTGCGAGCACCGAACCTAGCCCGAGAGAGCAGCTTCTTCTCCTCGTCCCCTTCCACGATCTCCTCATCGATGTAACAGTTCAGGGTCTCCCAGCTGTACTTGTCTTCAATCTAGATATGTTCCTGCTTCTCAAGAAGCAACCTCCTACCTTCATCGATGTATGCCTTCGTCTCATCGATCTCTTTTTCGTCCAAGCAGGCCTTGGCATCGTCTAGACAGTCGGACAGCTGTCTGTGGAAGTCAGCTTGCCTCTTGCAGCTCTTCTTTTGGAATTGGAACTCCGACTCCTGGTGTAAATGGCATTTTGCTACAGCCTGATCCAGGGTCTCCCCTTGCCTCTTTCAGTTCCGAAAATGCGTTCTACATGGAGTGACTCTGCGAATCCACCGTCTCTGTGAGGCGCTGAGCCCATTCCGGGGGAGCATAAGTTAAATGAGAGGAATCACAACCGGCTGAGCGGTTGCTCGAGTTAGAGGCAGCATGGCTTGAACGCTGCTGGGAGTTTCTTGGCTGACGAGACATAACTACGACGTAGATCTACGGATCTTGATGTTCTGGACAGCTCAATCAGACAGCTCAAGACAGCTCATCTTACAGAATCAAAGGCACGTGCAGCTGACAGGACGCGACTGTGGAGCATCCGAGTCAGCTGCGAATATATGTGCTTACGCGCATCCACCATGTTTTGCGCAACAGCGGATGAGTGGATGCAGCCGGCGAGAACTGGCTTCTCGCCTCTCTTACTTCGCTTAGCCGGCGAGAAGCTATATTTTCCTTTGGCGGATCTCTTGCGTGCAAAATGGCTCATCACTATCAAGTGCAACGAGGGGCCATAATTCTGGATCACCAAGAAGAAGAACACTTCCGTCTGGAGGATTTCACTATCCTGCAAGCTTACGAATATTTCTCATGATGCGTAGAAGGCTAAGACATGGCGTCGTTCCCTCATTTATTCTTTGTTACGCAACATGTAAAGGAAAGGACCACTCCAGCAGAGAGGCGATCACTTGCGAAGTTGCGTAGGGAGCAGATGTGCTCGCCGAAGTTTGGGCCCTGGTCAAAGCTAGAAGCCTGCTAAGCAGAGGAGAAGGCTGCAAAGGAGCGTATCCGAGGCTTGGAGCTCAATATTGCACACACAGAGGCAAAGAGCAATCTGTTGCATCGCCAAGTCTTTCGGTGCAAAATTACCAAGAGTGATTTCCAGTCGAAGCAACGTCTCTTTTAGATTGAACTAAGGAGTAAGTTTCTGAAGGCTAAGGCCACAAGCAAGTGATGTAGCCAACTTTGGACCCATTCTGTTCCTCAAGAAAACTTGCTGATGGTATTTCAAATAGAAATACTGCAAGTACTCGACAGGTTAAGGTACAGGAACTCGCATAATCAGTGCACTGAGCTCGCCTTGGTTGTATGAATGGCCATTGAGCAGGACCTGCACTCACAGTAAACTAAGCGGATGAAAAGCGGTGCACCACCAAGACTCCCACACTTTTCTTTATCTACGTAACTGATGCTGCCTCATGCAGCAAATCCACCATAATGGGAATGATTGACGGCCGCACAAAACTACGCACAAGCAGTTCATCTACCAAGTCTAGAGACCTTGTCCGTGGATAAGCATCCAGTGTGGCCACGAGAATAGAAAAGCTGGTAGCCCTCTTCCATGCTTCCGAAGAAGATTCGTTCATGTTCATCTTTACCAAGAACAATGATGATGACGACAACGCTCCGCACACATGTAATGACTATGCATATGATTGCACCATGGATGCCCCTTTACTCACACCGAGACCCTTACTAGGCAAGTGGTTAATTACGGAGTATATCACATCCAAATGCTGTTCAGCTGAGTCATACCAATACCGGTGACACTCTCATTCCCACACAGATAAGGCCGAAATTGGCACTGTTATGGCAGATCAGACACGATCTAGAGCTTCTGAAAAAGAAGTGGTTAGATATGAAAACTGCCTTAGGCCAAACTTCCCGACCTCTGAGCCAGAGTTTATGTATACTTTTTGCCTTGTAACGGCCAAAAGCCATTTCTCTTTTCTCTCCTCTATGTTTCTACTCTTTTCTCAATGAATTTAGTCATTTCTGTTGAGGCTGGAACGCATCCAGTAAGAAACCGTAATCAGTACGCCAAGTCCCCTCAGGAAGTCATCAGCAATTTTCTCAAAGATCTTATCCTTGAAATGGCCCAGAGGTATAGAGCTGGTTTTCCTCAGGGTAATCAAATCTAAAAAATGTGTGTCAACACTTAATTCTCTAATTCTCCACCACCAAAACGTCTAATAGAGGGAATGTTTCAGGAGGGTTTCTCCTGTTTCTCGCAGGTCAAAGAAGAATATAATCGCTCCAAGGAGAGAAGCCAAATCCTTTTGCTAGGTTGTTCCAAAAACAGATGCAATCTCATTCAATGTGCTATAGTGCCTGACCAACTCAAACTCGCCGAAAGGTAAAACCTGAGAAACTGGACAAGATGTATGATGAAAGTGCAGGAGAATTTCTGATGAAACATCATTCTAATACAAGATCTGAATATCAAAGCTTTCTGAAATTACTCCTCGGTCCCTTTCTGTGAAAAAGTGTTAAGATTAAATATATATATCTGAAAAAGGCAACAAAATTCGCTTTCCCAGACAGTGCCCCATGCACAGAACGCATGGCTGGAGTGCACTTCATGAAGGGATGAGGGAGGCAAATTTCTTGCGACTCAGAGCTTCACGAAGTTAAACGATTGCCAGACAAGTACCCGTCTGACTGTTACTTATCTTCACAAAACTCAGAGTCGCAGGAAATTTGCCTCCCTCATCCCTTTGCGAAGTAAATACATACATATCAAGAAGGCTGAAGGACTTTTTAGGTCTTACTCTCATGATCAACTCAAACAAGGTTAAGAACAGTAGATCTTCGGGCGCCAAGTGAGGAAGGAAAAGAATGATGTTAAATTAGAAGACGTTTCGGCGTCAGTGCAATCAGCAGTTCATCTGGTGCTGAGTCAGGGCTAGCTGTGTGTTTTGCAGGAAAGTGTGTATTATCCACTTGTGGGTGCAAGGTGTGACAGCTGCTATGTGAGGTGATAAATATGTGCATTTCGTTGGAGTCAGTTTTTATTGCGTGCATGGTATGATCTGTCGGTGTTTACTGCGTGCGTTGGTAACTACGGTGAGTGGGTACTGCGACCGTTCTAGGTGTGCTGCTGCATGCATGGACAAATTGTGAATATTATGAGTGTGTGTATGTGTGTGTGTGTGTGTGTGCGTGTGTGTGTGTGTGTGTGTGTGTGTGTGTGTGTGAGGTACAAGTGTGTCAATGCATAGCCTTGACTCAAGGAGAAAAGCATAGCCATACGAGAAAGCCAGTTCCCAAGTGTTCTTCACGGCGATTGAAGGGTGGCTGACACGTTTGGAAGCCAAGCGCCGGTCATGGAGGGAGACGTCTGCAGGTGTTTCTGTTCGTAGTGCTCTCCAAACGTGGATTCTGTGGAATGGTTTCGCGCTGCGGCCACGTGCTGGCGGGCGCGGTCGTGAAGACTACGTTGCGTCATTTCAATGTGTGTTGGGGCAGAGATAGTACACATCCTCTCATAGACAGCAAAGGAATGGTGGCAAATGCCAGTTGCCGGGCAGGTTTTCTCCTGCATGAGTTGGTATGGCTAGCGGATGTCGGTATTGCAAGTTCCCTTATTGTGAGGCCGCGCCGGTGGTGAGTTTCACCGGTGTGTTGTGTTTTGTCACTATTTGTTTGATATTGTAGTTTAGTTTGTCGTTAATGAATGGTATGTTGAATGTGAAAATTGTTGGTTTTGTTGGGGGTCGTTTACGTCATCATTGCTAAGGTTGGGTCCAATCTTTTGGGTAGAGCTTCACTCCTGTGGTCTGCCGAGGAGCAATTCGGCTCGGCGGAACACGTTGTTGACAACAGCTCTTTTTACGGAGCTTGGATGGTGGGAGCGGGAATTCAGTGTAATGCCCTTCGCTGCCGGTTTAGTGTAGAGTATGTAGTGTATGTTGCTGTCGCTGTCGATGTTGAGTTTGATGTCAAGTATTGATAAGTATCCGTCAGTGACTGGTGTCTCCATCTCAAACTTGATCGTTTGTTCTTAGTTCATGTTCGTCAATGTTTGTTTGGCGTGTTCAGTGTTGGTGGTCACAGCTCCAACGTTGTCGAAGTACCGTACGTAAATGGTCAGGGGAGGGTCGACTTTTTGGTAGATGTGCAGCCTCTTGATGCGGTCCATGCAGATGATAGGAAGGGTGCCGCTCAGGCAGTTGCCCATGGCCAGTCCCCGTGTTTGTTTGTAGTAGGCAAAGTTGTTGTATGTGAAAACGTTGTTGTCAAGTAAGGGGTGGAAGAGGTCGAATAGGTCATGCGTCTGAAGTCTGTGTAGGTAAATGCTGTATTTGTTGCATACTGTAGCGCAGTGTCGATTGCTTCGTTGGTGTCAATGTTGGTGCAGTGCAACCACGTCAAAGGAGACTGAATTCCCATTCCCACCATCCAAGCTCCGTAAAAGGAGCTGTTGGCAACAACGAGTTCTGCTGAGCCGAGCTCTGCTCCTCGGCAGACAACAGGAGTGAAGCTCTTCGCGCCACACATACAAAACTCTTATGCGATGACTACCCAAAAGAATGGACCTAACCACAGCCGTGACGATGTAAACGACCCCAACAAAACCAACAATTTTCACATTCAACATACCATTCATTAACGACAAACTAAACAACAACATCAAACAATTACAGACAAGGCACAAAACACTGGCAAGACTCACCAACCGGCACGACCTCACTATTAGGGAGAATGACATCCGCCAGCCAGACCAACTCATGCAAGAGAAAACCCTGCCCGGCAACTGGCATTTGCCACCGTTCCTTTGCTGTCTATGAGAGGGTGGGTACCATCTGTGCCCAAACATATATCGGAATGACGCAACGCAGTCTTCACGACTGCGCCGCCATCACATGGCTGCAGCGCGAAACCATTCCACAACATTCGCATTTGGAGAGCACTACGAACAGAAGCACCTGCAGACGTCTCCCTCCATCAGGTTCAGTGTCCTCTCACAACAGCGAGACGTACTCCACCTACACATGAACGAAGCGCCTGCCATCCTAACGTATCGGCCACCGTTCAATCGCCGTGAAGAACACTTGGGAACTGACTTTCTCGTATGGCTATGCTTTTCTCCTTGGGTCAAGGCTATGCATTGGCACACTTGTACCTCACACACTCTATACCTTGCTGATGACGCGTAACAAGGCAGAAACAGCTGTCCAGGGTTGAGTATGGAGGAGAGCCTGTCATAATTTTGACACACGGGGTTCTTGTAGTCAGGTCGACTGTGCGGTTTACCTGGTCCTTGACAATAGGTAAAAGCTTTGCTGGGCTTGTGGCCGCTTGCTGCCGTGTTTACTGCATGGCCAGCGTGGTTCTCATGGTCAACATGATATTTTTAATGTTTGTTGCCACGGTTATTTCACGGGCTCGTGTGGTTCTCGTGTTGGCTTGCGACCCACAAGTCTGGCACTGGGCACTTTGCTATAAGGTGTTCAGGCGTGCAGTCTCTCTCCGGTCATGCACTATACCTTGCTGATGACGCCTAACAAGG